>JAHZNE010002607.1:0-44676 GCA_027744055.1 Callyntrura sp. NNG-2020 | reverse complement strand
TGCAAAACCCCTTGTTGCATCAGCATGCAAAAGGAAAGCTAATAAAGATTTCCTACTGTGTCGTAAATCCAATTTCTATGAAAAATTAAATGCGTTCATAACTTTTATAGTCTGAGTTTACTACTGCTGTGTACTTGCTACTAGTGGAATGGAAGGAGATGAGGAGAAGAACAAAACTTTTACTTGTATTCCGCAGTTCTTTTGATGCAATACGTGCTCGCCGCAACGAAACCTGAGCAATAAGCCCTGTAAACTTACCAACTTACCTGTTATTATTGCCGTGTTGCGTTGAACTAGGAATGCAATGTTGCATAATGCCCCTAAATTCCTATCCTGAAAGTGTGGCCAGCAGCAGCAGCAGCAGTAGTGCGATGGGATGAGTGAAAACTAAAAGAATGTGGGTCTGCACACAAATACGCTCACATTTGTGGTTGCGTATGAAATGTCTTTTAAATATCAACGCATAGTTACTTACACTGTCGCCATACTTGTAATTTGTATTTATTGATACTAATCGAACAATATTTATTACGACACTTTCTAATAGAGTATGCTTGTTAAATTAACCTATCAGCAATAATCAATATCTAATTGATCTTCTGTGTATACCTTCGCAAATTAATGTGTTACCTTATTCTATGTTATCTACTTCATTGCCCAAAACTAGTGGGGTTAGCGTTAACTTGACTTTAATTAAGTATATTTGGTAATGGTTAGTAAGCGTTAAAAATAAAATCTTCGAAACGTTGGTGTCATTCTTAATGGTTTTATGATGATGTTTTAGAGAAGAGCCAACAGAAAAACGTATTTGCATCTTTTGTTGTGCATATTCTTGCGTTGATGGTGCATGGCGACACGAATTATTTTCTGATGTGACATACTATTACTACATTAGCATACAACCGTGTAATGCACTCTGTACTGTATACGGATATGGAGTAATGCAATTTTGAGGAATATTTCGACATGTGTTTGATGGCACAGTCGAGAATTTACATATTATTGCAACTTGCTACTTTACTTCGTTTGTCAAAACATCATATCTTAAAATAAATTTGTCTTTATTCATCCGTCTAGAAAGACGACATGTACAAAAAGTATTTTCAACGCCGACGGTGTCGAAAAAAGTTGAAGTTTTTTTTTAAATTTGATATAAAGTCCTATTTTAAGATGCGATTGAAACGTGTACTAATACCCTACCTTGAATTTATTTTACTCACACCAATAGTAAGTTATCTGGCATTACTTCGCTGAATGCATTGAATTGCATTGACATTTTTGTAAATTGTAACTGAACGCTTCACTCATCTGCAGTCTGGACCATGGTAGAGCGAAACATCATGGCACCACTGAAACAAAATTGTTCCGCAATTTTTTATGGTGCCAGACAGGCTGCCACTGTCCTTCGATTCGCCTGGTTGGTTTTTTGTAATTGCAAAGAAGAGCTCATTAAAAGCGTAACAGCGTGGTAGAACAAAAACAGGCACATATCTAGACATGAACAATAATCTATTGAAAAGGCGCTAGGGTTTCCTTATATAACTTGCACGACATGATGACAAAGCAGTAATATGTTGCACTTTGGAATTTCTAAGCTAACCACACATAAACATGTTTTCGTGTCAGTTAAAGCTAAACGAATAATTGTGCAGCAATATTGTTGCTTGTTGCTATTTTGACAAAAATACGCCTTGCCAAGTCATTCGAATCGTGTAATTTCAATTTCAAGATTCAAGATCAAATGCAGCTGGATATGTGTTCACCACAAGCCTTTCAACAACAGCAACTCTCTTCTATTTGCATTTATTCTGTGTGTGTCAAAATCATGACATTTTTTAACTTCACCAAACCAAGCGGAGAGGATGATACCTGCCTTGAGCAGAGGACAAAAGGAAACATGCCTTTCACAATTTCCAAAGCAGTAGATTTAATGGGGAAAACAGATCGTCATTCAGTCTGCATCGTATCAGGATAGACAAGCGCATGTGAAATGGCCGTATTGATTTGCCTGTGAATATCATAGTTCGCGCCACAACAGCAAGGCAAATGTAAAATTGACAAGGCTGCCAATAATTATTAATTAATTATGCGCAGTAGTATGCTACCAATTCCAGTATTTAAATTGCAGATGACCTCCATATAGAACAATAGCTCGCTGGTACGAAGTGAAATCCCAGTGAGTTTTTTTTGGTTTGGGTATGACTAAGGGAAGGATTCATCCTACTTCATTGTTTTTCGTTGCATGACAACATCACCTTAACTTTTTTGTTTTGCTTTGTTGTCGCTTAATGTGAGATGACACTTTTATGATCTACCTTGCTGAATCGTTTGAATGATGCAAACAAATCAAGTATACTGCAATGTTCATCATTCAACCTCACGTTACCGTTTTTTTTGTTTACGGATAGTACGCCTTTTTATATCTACGAACGAACATACTCACGGGACCGTTAAAAAGAATTTCGCAGAAGAGTGGTTCGGCTTAATAGCTTTTATGCTAGTTCGGGGGCTCGTGTAAGCGTATTAAAGCCAATGAAATTCTATCAGTTTTGAGAGCCTACCATTCATTGAGCGCTTCTGGTTGCAAGTATCACTACCCTTACAATTATGTGTGCTTTTTTACTTTCCCATGTCATGCAGTCTCGGGGTCGCTTTGAAAAACTGACGGGATTTAATGTATGAAACTTGTATCATTCTAAGAAGAACTTTACAGAATTACCTGGCAACTAGCAACATTCAATTCTCGCTACACAGGTACCATCGTATCAACGACGTATCAGGAAGGAAGGTGAGTAATTATAACCTGTGACTCAGGTGAGGTTGGTATTTCGAATTCATTTCATTTAACTTTTCAGGACTGTAGTATTTGTGAGTAGTGCCAGAATTGTAGCCATTTACAGTAAATTTTTGTAAGATTACAAATTACAGCAAAAAATGCATTTACACTGGAAAAGTACAGTAGTACATGTTGCGTTACTTTGCTATCGTCGTGATGTTCTCCGGACGTACCATCTGACATATTACCCACAACCCAACAACAACCACCACCACCACCGTAATAGTAATGGTGACGAATTTATGGTGACGGATGATCAATGGTCAACTCGTTGAAATGATGCACTTTCCAACCACAGTGTATTTGACACTGTATATACCAGCAGAATTGCCCCTCAGTTAGTTTTTGGTTGCAATAAGGAATATAGGGACAGGGAACAGTGATTTTATGGGTTGAAAATAAAAGAGTAGTAGTAGTAGTAGTGATGGTACAGCAGCAGTAGCAGTAACAGCGGTTTTAGTCATGTAAAAAATAGATAGGACGTGACGATGAGGACGGCTACACCCAGAAACGAATTTCCGGTGGTGGTGTTCCGGGTTTTCACATTGCATTGTATAGCCTCAAGCAAAAATCTAATTCAACCTAGGTACGTTACGTAGTGCGTACCTATATTTTGACGTAAAATAACGTACCTTCATTTATATAGTTATTTGAATTTGGTGATGTTATACACTATTATATTCTAACATAACATAGGGATACCTATTGGTCTGAAAAGTTATATCGTACAGCGTCATACATTACAGGAGCTGTATAGTTATATATTTATGCGCTGTTCCTTTTCCTAGGTGGAACAAGTGTAGTAATTCCAATTAAACCAGCATTTTTAACATTTAAATAATTAAATAGTTACCTGGTTTTGGATTTACCCAGAGCGAAACACAATTTATGGCATTTTTACCTAAAATGTGTCTAATATACACACACCAGAAATAAATAATGACGACGTAATGTACTATTGATGTATTTACCTATTTCTAACATGGTCATTAAAAATGAACTTACGTGAGTTGGTCATTTAACTACTGCTATTACTCCTTATCAAACAATAAAAGACGCTTCGCTATACCGTCTGCCTATGTCTCAACCTGGTTATTTACGCGAGGGTGCGATAGCGATGCCAAAGTTGATTCTCATCAATTCCGTTGTCCACCAGTCGCAGTGTATAATGTTTCTTTTAATGAGAATTTTAATAATAAAACTGGCTTTCGTATTTCATATTAGACGTGATTTCACTTCTACATGTTTGTCATGTCTCTGTGGAAATATACGGAGTCCAAAAGGCAAATGCTGTTGTACTACAAAGTGCAGCGACTGACTGGTGGGTGGTGGTGAGTTGGTGAGTCTGTCTTCTAAATCCCTTCACCCATGCATTTTTGTATTCCCCATGCCACGTACCGTACCAGTTTCTAAAAAAATCTCTAAAAGTGGAAGTAAAAATGTACCCCTGTTTATTTTCAGTCAAAATCACATTACGCGGCCACTGCATATACCCTCTCCTATAAAAAATACTCTGCTCCTACTTTCGCGGCGCTCTAGTTGCATACAAATGTACACCATATTGCAGGCTAGTTCCATTGAATTTTCAAAACGATTACCAGGATGATGCTTATCTCGAATGAAATTAAATTGATAGTATTGTGTTGTGTGGAGAGCTTTAAAAATTTCAAATTCAGTCATACTCATTCACTGCGCATATATATGAGCCCCTGCATGCATGGCATGTACCAATGTACCTGTTTTAGTGACAGGACAGGAGTAGCAGGAGATGAATTGGGAATGGAAATCTCTAACCCAATTAACTGATGATGTTGGTGTGGTCCGATGAATGCTAAAAGTGGGCATTGTAAAGGCAACTACTCACACTGCAGTGACTTCCCTGCTAAACTGCATATATGCCATTTGCTGATAGCATCATCATCATCATCATCATCATCGTCGCCACTCTTTCCATGTATCCATGTATATTCCCTAGACTCAATACGTTGTTGCACTGGCTACAATGCATCACAAGAGCTTTTGTAATTTAACAATCATTACGTGGTGTGCAGGCGCTTTCATTCCAAATTTACAAGCAACCCCCCTGCGATATCCAAACATATTGTACCTCTCGGTATTTATAAGGTTTGATCGATTTCACCGTACAGGTTTTAAGTTTACATGTTGTACAGTTACTCTGGCCGATGAAAATTACGTTGAACACAGATTTTGGTAAAAAAAGATAAAACAATGAAAAAAACTTGATATTCTGTGATCTATGGTTTTTTTGCTCTTGTGTGATTGTTGGTTGTTCATTTTAATGGAAATGTACATATTGTATGGCTGCTTTTGCTACATGGGTAGCCACAAGTTTCATTTAGGGGGTTAGATATACATACTATTTTTTTATAGCAAAGTTAATGCTATTGTAGGAGCTGTGTTCACCGAAGAGATCATGACACGTTGTTATTATCAAATAATTTGAATGTATTTCTAAAGATCATAGAAGTCATAGACGAAGTTGTGCATTTTTGTTGAAATTGACTACGTGGCTATATTGTGGACAGAAAAGAAGTATTGTGTAGCAGAAAAAGCAACACACGTAATATGAATGAGTGAATTTCAACCAAATATGTTTTACGATGTGGCGATCTGAGTTGGTTGTGGAGCTCCGTGTAACAGTAAGCCAGCCTCTGGGTGAAATATTATTTGCCTGATCCCTGCCTGTGTACTATTAATACCAGTGAGTAATTTGAGGCAGAATTGAGGACAATTACGGTGGCGATTGTTGAATATTTGGGAGTTATAGAGAGTTAATTTGAGGCAACTAGTAGGGTTTCCAAAAGGCTTTCTGTGCGAGAATGATTAACGATCAACAGACTGTCGACTGCGTGTTGTGTTGTTTGATGGTGTGACAAACATTTACAAACTGCTTTGTTGTAACAAATAATAATAATAAACTATCTGTTAAAAAAGGAGAACCCCTGTGAAATTCTCAAATTAAGGCAGAAAACGGAAATAAAATAGAATATTACTCCTTCGTACACATTTACTTGAATTATTGTTGTGGTGAGAAAGTGGCTTCTTTAATTGTTCAACTTTGTTTTTGGTGTTTCGTGTTCCTCACGAACAGAAATAAATAATAAAAATGGCGGATATCACGAGCGAAAATAATTGGAAGTAAAAAATTAGTAATGACGACAATGGATTGAAAATTTCCCTCCGTTTCTCAGAAGAGTCGGAAACCAAGGACAAACGGCGTTAATGCACACGCCAGTGATAAATCCCTACAGAGGTTTTGCTAGGGACAGAAATTATGTAGCAAGTGTGCCTAACGACCTTAATTCCATTACGAGTCATAGTACCACTACTACTGCTCTCTTGTCATTGCGGATTTGCGGAAACCAGCTAAAAGGTTGCTCTCTTAAGTTGTTTTCAAAAAAATGTTACGTAATTGTCGGTGACGATAATGGTGCGTGGAATGGAGGACGAGGAATAATTACAAATTGGAACAGGGACACGTAAGTAATCAACCAAAATAATAATAATAAAAATTTCATAAAAAATCATTCTGGTATCCTCAAGTCTTTCTTTTGTGGAGCATATGCTTATGTCATCAAGTAGATTATAAGAAAACATGATGCTGTGTAGCATTTAACCTTCCTATTTGTGATCCCTTTAACTCAACAGAGGGATATTATTAAAGAAAACTTGTTGACATTGATCAAAGTACACACGTACTTGTGACAAGCTATCATACGTAATGCTGAGTAATGCTATGAGAACTATAACAAAAAATTTATTTTCATAGATCCACTCTTACACCTACTGCCTTGCTATTTTCTAAGTATTTCCTTCTCTCTCTCTCTCTTCATCAATTAGTTTGTCATTGACTATCACATAAACATATTATGTATCTCTTGGTGAGTAAAGTAGGGAAAAAGTAGGGAGATGAAGTACGGATTTTTATGAAGAGAGAATATAGCTTCTGTGGAAATATTTTCCTTCTCTCTCGCTCTCTCTCACTCTCTCCAGTGCTTGAATTCAGAAATGAATCCCTTTGTTTATTTAGACTTGACGAAAAACCCGTGTTTTCTTTGAAAAAGAGGAGGGTAGAGAGAGCGCAGAGAAAAACATGCAACGCCATAATTGGAAATTAATGCAACTCGTGCATGATATGGGAATTGACGTTACAATCGAAAGAGATTTTTCTCTTGTGTGGAATTGCTCCTACTTTCTGCTAAACCAGGTTGCTAAGCTCTTGTGAAATTACGGAGTGATGGAGAAATCCTGCTTGAATTGAAGGTTATTCAAGAAACCGGCGACGTGTTTGATTATACCTCTTTCTCTTCCCTTCTTTTGATATGAGGATGATGATGATGATGATGATGTGAGAAGAGAAACATGAGGAAAGGGCATTCGTGACAAGAGTATTTTTTTATTTATATAACATATTTTCTCTTTTGCTCATAGTTTGTGTAGCAAGGAGGTAGTGGAAGCTTTCATTTAGTACGTAAAATAGCAATCACAGCGTAATTCCCTTGCAACATTTGACCTTCTTCACATCTTGCCAATAAAAGGGAGAAGAGAACTGTACCTAGGGAACGTTTTACCTACTTTAAATAATATGTATTTCCCTTTCCTCGTGACATACACACATGTATATACATTCATTCGGAATATTGTCACCGGGTGAAATTTTCAAGTGAATTTTCCAAGAATGCACGTGTGTGCTCTCTACAAAACATGTAGCACTTCCCACTTCGTTTTGTAACCGGTAATTCGGTTATTGTATTTTCCAACTTTCCGCTCAAACTGTAAGAGGAAAACGGATGTGACATTGTATATCGTATCAAAAATATTTTTTTCTGATCATACACCCCTTTTCTATTAAATGACGATGATGATGAGTGATGATGATGCTTGTGTATAGTTCTACCTTGATACTACCACGATCCTTCAACCAGACAAGAAAAGGCCGTGACGCTATTTTGAAGTGTGTACTAATTTCTGTGTATAGGGAATATAGGCACTAGTAATATTCTGATGATAGACATGATGCAAATTTTTACACAAAATGGATTGATTTATTGTGTACCGTGTTTCCTCTGCTTGGTGTCACAATGTCCCACGCTCTGAACCCCCCCCTCCATTATGCTACTGACCGGGTTTGCATAAATGACAGCAATTTTCCCCAATTTATTGATATAGCACAAATATAAGTAGGTTTGTCCGCTATCGTAAACTCTAATCTAATCATCATCACTTCATCAGTAGTTCCTTGGATACGAAAGTTGAAGAAAGTGAGAAGGCCCAAAAAAGTTTCTGATTGTCACCATTTCCAGTGGGTTAAATAACAAGATTTGGGTCGGTGAGTATACACAGGGCTACTTTATTCTCCTACACACACAGAAAACATATTACATTGTATTTATTTGTCTATGCTTTCATGTCAACAACGTTGATCCAAGCCGGTAACAACTTGACCAATGACAACAACATTGTTCAAGAAATAAATAACGCCATCACGGATATCCAGTACAAGATGCAATAGAGAGGAGTAGAGATAAATGCATATAAATATTCACACATCGATAAAGTTGTCGGGTGTAACGTCACATTATGGGACAATACACACAAGTTAAATATATGTCGCAAGTAGTAGTTTCATGTGGGATTCTTAATACGGTAATACGCCGCACTACCTGGTTTCCCAGAAAACAGGGAAATAAAGAGAGATAGACAGCAAAGGGGAGGAAAGGAATTGGCGTGTTTATTTCCCATGATTTCGTCCAGAGAAAGCCGGACATGGTGAAAAATGTCATCCTTGCTCACGTCCGTTCGATCGTCCGTGGTGGTGCCCGCAAACATGCGTTAGACTATGTAGGCTACTTATTGTAAATCACTTTTTAGAGAATGCGAGTGAGAAAGAGAGGAAGCGGTGTTTCTGTGAACTCGAGTCACCTTTTCCCTCGTTTTGCCTTGACAAAAAAGTAGCTTACCACGCAGAGGCTTAACAGTATCAAGTTTATAGGGATTATGCATCGTATTGGTGTGTATATGTATGTGAGATGAAACAGAAACTACTTGTATAATACGTATATTTTCATAAAAGTCGACCTAAATCTTTTCGCAGTAACCATGGTTGCGTGGTGCCAAACGAAACACACATTTTTTTTACAGTTTTACTGACTTGACCAACACCATCCATATCAAAGAAAGGTGGAGAATATATTAGCGTTTAGCAGTGAACAGGCAGGAACGTAATTGCTTATAAAACAGTGGTCATCATGTTTTATCCATTTTGGGTGCTTGGCATGCATGTATGCGGGGCTGGACGACTTACCTGTGTAACATGGGCAAACAAGCATTTATTTGCAGAAAACAGAGACGATAAGCCATTTACACGCTCACAAAACAGTGGATAAAGCTTAAGAGCGAACGAACACAGGGGCATTGTAAGATTTGTCGTTATTCTATTGATTTAGGTACAACAAAGGTTTAGGCATATAAACGTGTACATTTTATACACTTTTTTTTATCGTGGTGATGTTGAGTACATTTTTGTGACTGGCGATCATATAGTTCCTTTTCTTTAACAGGTTGGTGCCACCTAACTCTTGATAGAGCCGTGTGCTCTGTTTTGTGAACACATTTTCAAAAGAGTTTAAAATTTTAGCCTACTGTCCCACCTTTCAAACATCCAATCTTTCAATTTTCACGGGTGCACCAGTGTTGTCAAATTCGATCAGTAGAATTAATTGTGAAAAATGGTGAAATGATGTTGTTTAAAATATTATACTTCGATTGAATCAAGCAGTGCATTATACTTTTGGGTGACCAGATACAACACGTGGGCATCCGAAGGGAAAAGTGGCATTTGAACAAAGCCGTAGAAAAAAACCATTTTCCAGCGAGTTTCCAGCCTGTAAGTCGCTCTGAATAGCCTGTTTATCTATGGAAAGTGCTTTTGTTACATACACCATTTCTGAGTATAGTTAAGTGCTGATGGGTGTAGTTTTAAAATTCATACAATCTTAAACACCCCCAATAAAGACGGGGAGTGAATGTACACAACCGGATTTGTATGTGAGTGTTCCAAGTAAAAAATGTGTTACATAACACATAAGGCACGCTCATATTTTTCAGATTTTACCTAAAACTTGCCATAAAAACAAACAGAAGAACTTTCAACAAAACAATGGCCGACATAGCGTCGTGCACAGCCCCACGAGTTGTATTATGAAAGAAAAGCTATTTTGAGTTGGTCCTTTGAAAAAGTTCGGCGTCTATTTTCAATAAAAAAAATAATCTATCTAAAAGTAAAACAGTACAGGTCAGTAATTACGGCCACCACACACAAAACTCCTGCAGCAGCATCCTATCAGCTCACACCTTTTTAAAATAAATGCCATTTACTTTATTCGGAGTGCTGATAATAGAAAATGCAAAAAAAAGTTACGAGAAGGAAAGAGAGAGGCGGTGAATGACCGATCATTACAAGGGAAAAAAAGTAACGTGTTCGTATATACATATATGATATATTTTAGGAGGAGATAAAAAAGGCAACTTCAAAAATGGCCAGCATCCTACTACCATCATATCAAAGCGATATTGTAGTCGAAAAAAAATTGTACAAGTTTACACTTTTATGTTTTTTCAACGTTGTTTTAACGCGTGTGTAATTTGCTACAGGGATATTATTTTTTCGTTGAAGCTTGCCATTTTTTTCACCGTAATGCACAACAGTTGCATTTTTAGATAGAACACAAAACTACTCATTCATGCCATTTTTATGGTGGCAGTGGATGGATATTATATGTCCGCTGTGTGTACATGCTCTTATTGTGAAAAAAGTTTTACTGCCGCCGCTTTACTACTACTTCTCTGCTCCTTTCCTGCTCTACAACACTTTTCCTGGTTTTTGGTCATGTACTTTTTAAATCTCTTTTTCGTGTCCACCTCATTTCCTCCAGTCAAACCAGTAATCGTGGCTCCTGGTTGAAAAACACGTATTTTTAGTCTGGGCCGCACAATTATTTCATGTCATAATTCGTCATCATGACATGTCAATTTTAAGTGCATCTGTCACTCTAGTCGGCAGGACGACGGCACTCCGTCGTAAAACGTAATCGTCGTAATTTTCCCTTGTATTTTTATACCTGTTTTGCTCCTATTTTGCATTTTTAGCTCCCAAATTACCCAAATATTCCACTTGATTGCCCAGGGGAAAAAAACGAACAGTCATAAACTGAATTGGCAATATTATTTAGCCTGATTACAACAGCAGCAGTTGTTCTTATTATGTCATGTTATTGACGTTTTAAATGAATTTCTGTTTTTATGGAGTTCCTCCAAAAAAATCGCGTGCCATTATTATTATTATTGGCTGTATGTAGTAGTTTCGCGTTTCGCGTTAGTTTGCTCCTAGAATGGCTGGAATTAAACGAGCGTAACAATTCCACAACACTTTTCGCTGTTTTTAGTACTACGCTGCTGTCTTCTTCCGCCTTTGGACATTCTATGAACGTAAAACGTGATTAGCTCTCGTAGGTATGTCGTCGCTGTTTTTTAAAGTTTGCGCTAGTGCAATGAACTTGATGTATAGTGTTGTAGTTCTGACGCGGGCACTTATTTTATGAGTTTGACAACACTCGTATAAATCTGTCATGCTCGGCAGTGCTCACTCATGCATGGCAACATGGTCACTGTAGTGTAAATACATGAATTACTCCACTACCTAATAAAGGTAGGTATGCATGTGCTATCGGTAACATGAATGTTCCACATTGTGTGTACTTTTGGTTTTTAAATTATTTCTGCGATTTTTTGCATGTGCTAAAAAGTAAGCCCTCTCAAAATTGTTTCATATGAGAACGGCCTCAAAGTTTCCTGCACGACAGGATACTGGTTATATACGCAAGACTACGAGGACTGCGGTTTATTTGGACGCTTTTGTCTCCCGGTCTGTACTCCAACGCAAAACAAAGTGCAGAAGTGCATGGGTCGTACGTTGTGATGGTCACTGTTTTTAAATGGTGTTTTGTCAATTGTCCTCCGGAATAGGAAGGCATTATCATAATTTGTTGTTAATTTCAGATCGTTCAACCCCCTCCGTTCAAAAAGTGGTGCTGCAGTAGTTGTAAAGCTAAACAGTGGTAATTCCTTTCAAAGGGAAACATGGTAGACGAATTAGCAACAAATTGATTGTGTGCTGCAGAAGGGACACAGGGCTATACTGACAGTTATGATGAAGATTAGAGAGGTTACGCAGGAACAGGATATTTTTTCTCGAATAAATTGCAGTGGTGGTAATAGTGGTCGTGCTAATAAGTACTTTCCTCCGTGGTAAAGAGTGAGAACATGTGTTTTGGTTGAGGGAAAGAAACTAGAGTGGAACACAACAACGTTGATATAATTCCGAAGATGAAGAAAAATCCCGGTGAGACAAATCCGCGTATTGAGGAACTACTCGGAGAAAGAAGGAATGATTCTGTGTTAGCAGCTACTACTTCTACTAGTGCTACCTTCTTCCCTTCTTCAACATCGATGTCATCAACGGATCAACTGTCGTCGTCACCTTCATCAATTTGCTTTACTAGTGAAGAGCCTAATTTCCGCCGAATCTCCTCCAAAAGCACGCCGAGTAGTGGGGATATTGAAAATGGTCCTCCGCATGGCAGCAGTATCACGTCACTCACGTCCAGAAGGAGAGGCAACGGGGAGACAAATAACAACAATACCGAGTGTGTTATCAGAAACGGCAACCGTGAAAGTAAACATAGTGACAATAATACGGATAATAATAATTATACTAGCAACTGCAACAACATTAGTGGCAGCAGTGTTGAAAAAATGAACTCCACAACGGCAACACCTCCGAGTAAATGTAGTAGTCGTAGCAGTACAATCCGGGCTGGTAGTGCAACTCGAGTGATAAATTTGAGGAGACTGTGGACTCAGATTGGATTCACATTTTACGTGGGCATCTTAGCCCTTGCGAGACTGTCTTTCGCTCAGCCCACAGGGACTGTTGTGGACACAAATGAAACGCTTCTGGCTGCAGCATCCTCCTCCGCCGAGTCTGGATCTACATCGTCCGATCTCAACAGGGTAAGTTGACAAAGAAATGAGAGATGCAGAGAGCACAGAGAGGAATATGATGAGCTGTAAAGCAAACTAAGTCTGAATGTAATTAACTTTCAATATAAGTACTCATAACCAAAGCAGAGGGGCTTATTATTGAGTTTATTCCACCAATAAATATTTATATTAGACCCAAACACCACCAGACATGTAAATCTATGACCCGTTTATAAAAAATAAGTAGACGCAATTCCTCCTATGTAGGGCCACTGTCATGTGAATGTACCTATTGATTCCGAGGCACTTAATCATTTCAAATAGCTACCGAGAATAGTTCTATTCATAAAATATAACGTATAACGGAATAACGGAAAGTATGTACCCATTATGACGCGGAGACACACTTATAAGTAAGTACTTAGATATATGCGTCTAAAAGAGAACTTTGGATTTGGTGATGCGCCAGCAGTTATCTCATTTCATAGTGGTTACAAATATTGTTATATAATTCTGTGTTTATTGTCAAATATACATCAAGGTTGAATTTTGATGAGTCATTTACATCTGATCACCCATCCCCTATACTGTAGATGCAGGCTGCAATATTAATTCTTCCCACGCATGTACTTACATAATTTATGGATTGGGAAATCGTGTCACCAAAACATGTTCCCTCTCTTCAATATTTTTTTCTATTTGATTTTCTTTAATAGAGACATAGTCAACTTTTACTATTCATGTCTGGTTTTCACACCAGGAAACACGAGGATTTCGAAACAAAATTTACATCTGCAAAAAAAGAATGTGTTTAAAATTGTTATTTGTTTGAACTGTTGTGTAATTTAAGTGCGCGAAAATGTCAACCACTCTGTATGTAATGGTATGTCTTTGTTGTTTTTCTGAATTTACTTCTAGGTGCGAAGTGGGCGACAAGTGTTTCCAGGTGAGGTATCTTACTGTCTTTGTTCCCATTTTTAGTACCATCGTTTTGTCCGTCACGACAACTTAAGACGACTCGCGCCACAACTTTATTTTAAAATCATATATACATACTACATAGATATATCCCTTATCCCTTTCTCTGGTGACTGTTGTCACTGTCAAAGGCGCATTGTACTGCTGTTGCTACTGACAAAAATGATGGTCATGGGACAATGGCAGAAATTACATTGTTATTTACTTTTTTTTACTACTACTTCTACTACTTTACTCCTTCCTCATGACGAAGACATTATGGGAGCTTTTAGTAAAAAATGCACTGCACGAAAAAGCATGACGCTTGGCAACTAAATTTTACATAAGTTTTGATGTATTACGTGTATTTACACAGAAGCATCTCTAACCGCTTCTTTCGTTTACCCTAATATTGTGTTGTGACATTTTATTCAAGTCCCTAATTGTCATTGTGTTCCTGTTCTCATTGTTTTTCTTCATTTTCGTAGCCTCTCGTTGAATAATAGTATATTTTTGTGTCGACTTTGCTAGTTTTTTAATATAAGAATGTAACTACTTGTCCTGTATTTTTGTTTAACTCTGTCGCTGGGACACAACCACTGATTGTGATGATGATTTTACGAGTTATTCAATGACTCGCTCATCTCTGAATTTTGACTCGTCTCTCCTCCATTTTATAATTTTCATCCCTGAAATTCGGCCAAGACAATTTGTACTTACCACTGAATACCGGTACTTTTCTGAGTAGTGCGATTACTGAAGGATTATTCCGTTGTTTTTATTATTCCGATCTAATTACTTATCATCTTTTCCATTCGACTCGGACTTAAGAGGTGTCCCCTGCATTATTGCAGTACTTAAACATCCTTTAAACGCAGAAAAATTATTTAAAAAAATTGGTATATAAAACGTGTACCCGCTCAGTTTCAAATAAAAGAAGATAACATCACACAATAACTAATTAACTCATCAATAAAGCAGTTTTGACAGGCAGGCAGGCAGGCTTGCATGCATGTCAAACAGGATAGGACAATATCAATCAGCTGACCAATGAACAAGAAATTGATTGATTGATTCAGAGAGATTAAAAATTTCATAATAACAATAATGCGTTATACAACACGGACTGCAAAACCTGTAAAATGCACTCTTCAGTTGTTATTTCCTTTCACTGTCTCCCCTACAATACGGAAAGCCTCCTTTTGACTGACTGACTGTGTGAGAGAGTGAGACACTTAAATTGCAGATGTTTGGATAAACAATGCCCACAAAATAATGCAGGCGGTACGGCACACACAGACGTGCATCAGCTTGCACCGCACCGCATGACTTTTATTTTCTTTGTACAGTTTGACGTCATCTTCGCAATCCGTGGTGGTGGTACCCATTCGTAGTTGTGCTTGTTTATGTCTTGGAATAATGAACTAATTTACAGAGTAATGCCTATATAGATATTATAATCGCTGTAAGTATCGAGTAAGGTTGTGTTTAATAATGAGCAAACAAAATAGGAAGTTGCTTCTCTGTCCTGTCGGCTCTCTTCTTGACGGTGGAGCAATTGAAATTACTTAACCTTTTGATGATGATGACTGGGCTTCTTTTATTATTTGTCTATTTTTCTTCTTTTTATTCCTGTCGATTATGTATTACAGCCAAATTAATTATTTTACTTGCTATCAGTCCGAGTACCAAAAGCTACCCAGTACTTCCTCATAAATGGCTTTTTGAAATATGGGGATTGTTTGTGTCGTCCTATGTTATAGCTTTAATTGCTAAATTGTTGCTTAATATTACTCTTTTCGATTCTATACACGCAATGTCAGTGATTTTATTCATTTGTCAGTTGTAATCTTAATTGATTTGCATTGAAGTTTTCTGAGTAACCATCATTTATACTCCCAAGAGCATTTACTAAAAAAGACAAAACAAACCTGGCAGTTTGTTCATTCATCCACTGTAACACCATTCAACAACACCCGTGCAACGTTTACAGTTTGTACAGGGGTAGCAATAAATGAAAAAAGAAATGATTTGCTAGTTGGAGGAACATAATATGTAGTAAACATAGAAAGCCTAATTACTTCCTATAACGACAATATTTAATTCCTGAAAATGCTGCTAGATTAAAGCTCCTTTCTGTTTTAGAATGCTTTTGAAGTTGTATGAAGAAATTAATGAAACAATGCAAAAGCTGTTGGTGGCCAGCTCTTATATAAGAACGAAAGAGAAAGTCATTTCAAAAAAATTCCAGCGGGCGAAGAAAGGAATATTGTAAATTAAAATGTAGATTTGAAGATAGTATTAAGAATCAAAACAGATCGACATTTGAGCTTTGGATATGAAGCATTTTAATATGGTAGATAGTAATTAGTAGATATGCCTAGCGTGGCGGGTCAATAACGTAGTTGCGGGTCCCCTTTGTAGAAAAAGTCGATGAATTTCCTGGGATTAACGGTGTGGGTAGTGGGTACTTTACTCTGTAGTTTATTTACGTTTGTCCCGTGTGTCGTCGTGTGTCTTTTTGGTTGTTGTATGGGTGTTGGGACTTTTGTGTTGTATCATGCTGGCCATTAGCACTTAGGCTAAATGCATATTGGGTCTGGGATACGATTCCCATCAGGTGTTATAGTCGGATGGATTCGGTCTTATGGGCGGCTTGTAGGAGCAGATTCCTGCAGTTTTGGGTCAGGTGAAGAACCGGAACTTTGTGGATGGGCCCACAGCAATCTCAGCTCACTTCAGTGGGAACTCTCCCATGGATTAAATAGTAATTGGATTGGTGGACCTTCTGAGGATGGCAGTGAAGATAAAGAAGGTAAGAAGAGACAGGAGCTACAGCATATGTCACCATTAAAAAACACACTAAATTAACCCGGTTTTATGACGGGGGCAAAAATTACCAACAAAATTCAGGAAAATTCTATCTGAATGGGTACAGGTGGCTACATCGTCTTTGAAACTTCGCAAATTCCCAACATCTCTGGCAGATCGTCCCAAAGTGCAGTTTTGGAAGGACCAGTACACCCACCGACGTCAGCCTTGGGAGGATGTCTGTCGTTCAAGTATGTCAGAAAATTTTGTGTAACATGTATGAGAATTTCAAGAGTATTAAACGTACCTACATGACATAACAACCTTCATCCTAGGGTTACTAGTGCTGACTTCAGTGAATGCTCAAGCTACACATTATTTGTTTTCCCAAAGTTAATGGAAAACCACTACATTTTCCCCCTCACTTCTGTTCTCTCTGCGGGTGGGTGGTTTGACGGACTACTGATTGCGTTCGTATTTTTCCCTCGCTTCCGTCATCCGTCTTCCCACATTTATTACGATGCAATAATACTGATCGGATCAGAACGACAAATGACTTTCAGTGCCGCTTTGGTTACGTAACCTAATAATAACGCCAACTCTTGTAATCTAACAGAAATGGACAATATTACGTTATAGTCGTTATACACATACAATTTTGCGCTTATTACCATGCATCTCTATGCGACGTGCCATGCAAGTACAGCATATTTTATGATACCAATAAAATGTCAAAGTCAGTAGACCTCCGAATACCACACGATAACATCGCTTCCACAACCATAAATAAAAACAATGCAACTTTCAGGTTCAAGGTTACCCAGTTCCAGATACTTCCATCCAGTTTGAATAAGCATATTACGGACAGTGGTGGAGGGTATTAAAATATCAACTCAAAACATGAGGGATTATATTACTTGGGTAACTCCCCTAATTAAAAATTTAACGATTTCCCGGAACATAAAGGACGTAGTAAGTTTTTCACGTAGAGTGAATACGAGTGGACTGTAAAAGCAGATATGAGAGAGGCACAAAGAGTGACCATTTCCGCTCTTGTTGGATGGAGCTGATCAATACATGGGGCGAAACGAAATTCGTTAATGATTTCCTCCTCAACTACTTCCCATAACGAGGATATTAGTGAAAAGGTCAGAGAGCACACTGCATGACCCAGTTGATTCGCGCAGAGAGTGGATTAACGAATAGGGTTGCACGTTGCACTACAGAAACGGAAAGCCTTGAGTATGGGCGGTTCCCTTCCATATTTTATTTTAAGGCTGTGTGCAGTTTTGTTCTTTTCCGTTGCATGCGCAGCCTTCAATTAAAAGCATTTCACTGAAAGTCGTAAAACCGTTCTCCGACCCAATTAACGTAAAATCCGCGAGTGAATACAAAACATGGATTTTCCTTTGTTGTAAGATCATCGCCATTAAACATGCGTGGTAACTCCTGTAAATTCATTTTCCTTTTCTGCTATTTTTTTATAGATATTCCTTATCCGGCCTCAGTCCCGAAAAAATGCGAGTTTTGCTCCATCCCATCCTTCAATCAGAAGGACGATATGCATTTGACAGTGGACTGGCTCAGCTAAACCGTGATGCTGATCACGGGGCAGATGTGGTTCTGTGGGAAACTCGAGACTCCACCGATGGCAAGTGGAGAACGGCAGAGGTTGTCTATACTTGTCGACATCCTCATCAGGTAACTTATATGCACAAAGTTTCACAGGACTTTTGCTTCAATTTCGTTGTTGATGGATGCTGTACATTTTAGAAATTGATGATGACAGATTTATTAAAACCTGTTGTGTATGTATTTTTATCTGCGGAATTCAAAATCCTTTCTTCTCGTTGGACCTCCAAATAATAAAAGAAATCAGATGAAAGCATGCATACAATACTGTTTTACGACAAGTTACGAACCTTTGGCATTTTCCTTTTGTGTTTTGGAATTAACTACAAGGAGGAAAAGATAAAAAAATACTGGAAATGGCAGGGAAATGTGGGTTTGCATTGTATGGAGACAGAGAATTACGTAAAGTACGGAAGAACATATCAAACAACAACGGAGAGAAAGAAAGATGATCAGGAATGAGATATATTTGAGTAGCGTGGTGCAGCGGTTGGACGAACTGGACAAATATCATTTTAGGAAGAGGGAAATAAAAGTGGAGATGGAATTTATCAATACAAGTACTTATACGCAGCCATCTTGCATCGTCTGTCACAGTAATAATGAAAATGCCAATATCTCTGCTGATATTGTCATTCAAGTCTTGGCCAAATAGTTTATGACACAGTTGGGGACCAACATAAAATAATAATGCATTTTCTCCACTACGTACTACTGCTGTGTGGAATAATGTAGTTGGTAAAAGGAAATAAAAATAGAATGCATTTTGCTATAGTCAACAGAGATAGGTACCCCTCATACGTTTTCGTTGTTATTTTTTTCGAACGAAAAATGATAAATATCTAGGTGCAAGTGGGTGTAAAGTCAAGGATAATGGACAATGACAGATTCACTCAGTGGTGGTGATAGATTCAGAAGTAAAACTGATTATATCAAAATTATCTTGTATACGGAATACCGGAATTTCTAACCAACGTAGAGAATGCATATGCTGCAGGGATTAGGGAACGTATTTTCCTGCTGAAGTATTTTCAAAGTAAAAATCAAATTGTTTTGTTCGTATATGAGAAGACCATCTACAAAATATAAGCGCTGTTACACTAATTCAGGAATCACCCTAAAAATATCTGCTTGTGACGGTAGTAAAATATTCATTTTGTTTTGTGTTTAACAAAAAAGTGGCACGAAATCGAATTCCCTAGTAAATTTATAAAGTGAACAATAAAAATCTTTTATGGGATGTACTAAAAGCCTAAAATCAAATCACTTCATCAGCACAGTACATTTTATACCATGTAGTGCTTCATAATTCGATTGTTCTTCCAGTATTAATATTATATTTTCACCAACCCATGTCGTGCTCATACGTAGGGGTGGTAGATACAGAAATTCCATTTCGACCCATTATTTTTGTATTTTGTATAGTAATTCCACGCTGGATTTCTTATGCATTTCAATACAAACTATGATCACAGAGTCGCAATTTTCTTCCTCATGGAGAGTGTCCAGGGTCAAGCAAGATGGCAAAAAATGAAATGCCGTCGTGGCGTGAAGAGAATAATACATAGCCGTGTGCACTGTGCACAGCTACACATTTTTTCCCTGTCAAACCCGACCGCAGCACTACCTCTACACAAATGCACTGCCAATAGTTTCTTACAATCTGTCTGTGTTGTTCGTACTTGTCACGTGGGAGATTCAAAGTTAGAAACTACTTCAATGTCTTACCACTCATTCGACACGATGCGACGTACCAGTGTTTAATTTAATTCGATGTTTGATTTTAACCAGATTTTATTAAAATTATTTTACATGTAAACTGCACACTACCAGCCATATATCTCAACATTTGATTGAATGAAGGAATAATGAAATCCTTTTTGGGCCAATTTACTTGCCCTCCCACGTTGATCGACTGCGCGTCACGTGCTTGCTTTCATGATACGATCTTTCGTCGCACGCGAAAGTCAAATATTTGCGCTAGACGAAATATTTTCACAATAAGCATGAA
This sequence comes from Callyntrura sp. NNG-2020, assembly GCA_027744055.1. Taxonomy (NCBI): domain Eukaryota; kingdom Metazoa; phylum Arthropoda; class Collembola; order Entomobryomorpha; family Paronellidae; genus Callyntrura; species Callyntrura sp. NNG-2020. The sequence continues at coordinate 24,367 of JAHZNE010002607.1, read as the reverse complement.
ACGTTGTTATTACACTATAGGTACCTCAATATCAGCATCAGCAATCTTTCCCCCGCACCTAATAATAATAAAAGTCCCATTTTTACTATTAAAAGTGTGGTATTAATATTGCTACGAGTTTGTGCCATAAAGCACTTGTAGCAGGTGACAGAAAGAGCGACATATATATGCATTTGCCCAATAATAGTAACAATGAGAGTCAAAACAACCACATAATGTTATTACTTCTTCTGCATTGTTGTACTTTCCTTTCTCCTACCGCAAGTTCCCCGTAGAAAAAAAACACAAGTTGGTGTGCCCAACTAATAAAGTCAGGCTTAATGTTGTAAGGAGAAGGAAGGCCATCTTTTTGACTGTCGTGTTTGTGTCTCAAAGTGTTAGCAATCTATTGCTTGTAAAAATGTGACTTTCATAAAATGCAGTAATAACAACAATAAAATAACCCACAAAAACTAGAACAGCGCGTAACTGCCATTTTCCCACTATTTCCGTTGCGCCCCTCTGGTACATTCTGACTAGCCATAATAATGATAGAGTTGAAGACGAAAAAAACCTTGCGCTTGACTCTGTGTTTCTCTCTGAAAAAGCTCTTTACACTTCCCACTACTTTTTCCCTTGAATTGTGTTTCAGCTGCGGCAGAATTATTCCGAGATGCAGAAAACCCGTCTGTACTCTCTCTCTCTCTCTCTCTCGAGAATGTGGCGAAAGAAATCTACGTCGTTACATAGAAATGGCTCCGTTTGAAAAGCAAGTTAGGTCTGTCGCGAGAATCCGTATTGTTCTTTCCCTACTTTTACGTAACTTGCCTCCTGCCTTTTTAGAACACATGCCATGAAAGCATGACAGATGAGCATTCATTACAATTTACATGTGTGTGATGCTGCCGCAAAATCATGTTTAATTCAACTTGTGTGGTATGGTTACTTACTTACTTTTGGACAGACGGCTTACTCTACTGCAACTCCAACTGGGTTTGTTGACTGTGCATGTTGGTGGTAAGAGCAATGCCAAAAAGTTTGCAGAGTTCCTCAGTAAGAAGACGGGGCTTTGAAGTAAGACTTGCTGTCCGACTGGAGTTGTTAAACCAACTCATTAGCGTATGCCACCGTATTTTTTAAAAATATAGCATGCCTCAAAAAACTTGGCTTACATTTTAGAAGGACATCTCCATAAACTAAAAAATGGAGTTGTTAAAGTTTCTTTGTAATTTAACAATGTCGTTGGACGAATCTCCGAAGAATGGTCTCCATTACAGTAAGCCAAGAGTGAAAAGGCCAAATTCTTAAACGTCATACAAAACGACTACGGATCACCATTTCAGCGGCTGCTGCTATAAATAGGGAAGTAAAATGTTTAAAGAAAATAATAAGAATCCTGTCTTGTACTGGTTGTACGGCAGTATTAGGTAGTTGATTTATTCCCACATAACGCTGTCTTTATGTCCCACATATAAAAAATGCAAAGAAACGCATCCACTGAAATGGTCTGCATGGGGAAAGTGCAAGGTCAACTTATTATTATTTTCCCCGTCCTCCCAGACTTTTATTCAGTGTGAATTTGACTACTCGATACTCTTATCTTTTTTCTGTCATTCATTTTGCTATTGCTAGTGTCTACTCGTGTCTACTAGTGCCTGCTCCTTTAGCGAAAAAAAACAAACCATGTCGTCAAGGTAGCAATGTACATTTGAAATAAGAATGAAGTGTGGTACATGCATATAAACGGGGTTTTGTGATAAAATTATATTTTTGCTTTTTGCCGGATAAAAAGTTGCTAATGAAAAACTACGCCATAACTGTATTAGAAAAAGACAAATTATATGGTATTTGTTGGGAGTTGGAGCGAAGACCTGTGAACGGCTTGTACAAGACTACTGGTGTAAAACACGAGAAAAGAAACTCCCTTCATAACTTATTATATGTTTACAAAACATGGATGACTAAAGCTACTAAGGTCTTATAGCCTTCCGCGTACGAGAACGTTTTCGGGGTAATCGTGTACACACTGACAATCAGAGAAGATTTCTTTTCTTGAAAAGACAAGTTATTTCTGCAGTGTTGCTGCTATTGGGAGAATGACACAAATTATATACAGTAGGCATGAGCTAGCACGATCCTTCTCTTTCAGGATGATGTATGAGTATGAGTATGATGGTCATGATCGCGATGACCTTTTCCGGTGTCAGCAAAATTAAACCCGTGGAAAAGGGCTTCCACAAAAACTCCAGGAAAATGGCCTTCTCAAAAGAAACACACATCGGCTCAAAAACTTCCTGAATACGCTGAGCTTCCTGTGTGAAACATTTGTACGGGGTAAATTACATGCTGTATGCGTTTGTATTGTGGAAACGTAATTGAAGGTTACATTTTTAGCTGTGGTGCTATACACAAGCCTCTAAATTGAAAAAGAGATTGATTTTTTTTGCTAATCACATTGATTCGCTCCTACAGATACACATTGAATGGAGTTTAGCGATTAAAGATTCTACAATGTAAGAATTGTCAGAAAATTTACCCTTCCGGCCTTCTGGGACAATCGAATGAATTTACTATAAAAAAAACTACATGATTCGTATTGCCCCAAATATATAGGTATGCACATTACTACATCCCTTCCCTTAATTACGTCTTCCTGCTTGTATATCCGCAGTGAAAGAGGCCTTGAAAGGCCTTGACCTTGTTATTGAAGCAGATTTCTACTAAAGACTAAATAATGAATAAAATGCGAATGCAATTCCCACTACTTCCGTCCCATTCCTCTAAAATGCTTCTTATCTCTGATTGATTACGGATTACACATACCCCCAATGCTCCTTTTAATTTGTGAAGAAGGAGGTCATTCAAACAGAAAATGTTTTTTTCAGATGTGGCTGTTATTTTCCTAGTGGTCCACTGACATTCTGTGTTGTAGGAGAAGAAAGTGATGGTGACATTGCTGCAAGACGACCCTGACTTTGAAAGAGTAATACACAATAGTCTTGCTCCTCTTGTTCATGTTTTTTTGTTGAAGAGGTTGTTTTGTTCGCCATTTTTTTTATCATCATCATCATCATCACGTACAGCAATCCATGTAAATCTTCACGCTTAATTGACTTGGTGACCCTTTCTTCGTCCTTTTTAACTGATAAGATTATTATTATTATTGTTGTTGTTGTTGTTTTGGTTTCGTGTACACAGATCTACTTGGAGGGCATCCCTCGAGAGCCATCACAGTTGAGCCGCCGTTACCGGGGTTTTATTGCCATCGATGACGTTATGTTCAAAACAGCAGATCAGTGTCCTGGCCATTGCACATTTGATGGAGGCTTATGCGACTGGACGAACGAGCCCCAAGATGACTTTGAATGGACCCTGGTAAAAAAATTGCATTCGAGACGTTATAACGCCAAAAAATAAACTATGTCGCTTTGTCATGTGACGGAGGAAACTTTTGCATTTTCAATTGACACTCTACAATGGCTGTTGTACTTTTCCTCGAAATGGGAATAATAAATGGACAGGGATTCCTTGTGGAGGCGTAATGATGTCACATTTTATCGTTTCAAATGCCAGACGAAAAAAGAGTACAACAATACTGATCCGTTATAATTTGAAAAAGTTTTCCCGCCTTGTACACGAACATGAAACCGAAAACATAAAAATCGTAAATTTTACATAGACTTGTTCATGCGACACGCATACACACAAGAAGACAAAGAAAGTTTATACAAGATGAAAATGGCGAGGAAGGGGAAGACGTATTAGCTGGAAACAGACCAGATAAAATAAATTTACGTCTTGTCTTGTAAAGACTTCCTTATTCAATGCAAGGATGAACACGGCTACTACTTAGGCATAAAAGAGAATCAGTCAGTGCTCACGTGTTGCAAGATAATACTACTGGGACCATACAGTTGAACCTCGATTGTCGTAGGTAATAGATAGCAAAAATTTGTCGTACTGTATGTTAAATTACTTTTGCGTGTTTCACGTTTTATGATAAGTTGAACGAAACCTGGAATGAAAGGATAAGATAGCTAGCTCTATCTTGCTGCTCGCCCTGGTAGCATGGGTTGAAAGCATTATTCTTGAAATGTTTTTTGGCAAGGAGCATAAAATTGGTCAGCAGGAGGAAGTGCAGGAGGAAGAGGCTGTTTTGTTTTACGAAGCAACTCTCAAGACTATTGCAAACAAAATGAAATTTAGTGGCGGTTATTCTAATGCTCCATTCCGAACATATTCAATATTGGCAGGCGGTAATAAAATGTGGCTTGTTTGTTTATTGAAGTCTGGTTCAGGTAGTGGTTAGTGAGGGGATGGATTAAAACTTTATAATCACAAACATGAGGCTAGTACGTGACATTTTGGCAAATTACGTGATTGAGAAAAGTAGGGGCAATGACAATGATTAAAAAACGTGGTTACGGACAGGTTAGCTTTCACATTCAACATTGAAACTGTTCTCGTGAGTGTAAGGTGAATAGCTACTTTAAAATGGCATAAGTAAACCTCCAAAATGATATGATATAGCGATGTCCTTAGCCATTGCTGTGGCTGGTAACGAATAAAAGCAATGTCGCCGTGGCACTAGTCGTTTTACACGGCTAACGCGTAACCTGATGATCAAGACTTCTACTGTTGAAAAGAGTTTATCTATTGCAAGCGTGGTTCAATTTTTTATTATTATTACATTATGCTTGTTTCTCTGAAAATACAACTATTTAGGGACGTGGGAGCCAAAACCCGGCGACCGGACCAATCATGGATAGAGCCAGTTACACACACGGAGGAAGTAGTGGAGGATACGCGTTCATTGATTCGTCCTTCCCCCGAAGATCAGGGGACAAGGCTAGGCTATCCTCGAGGGAATTTGCCTCCACACGTAAGTCACGTTTATTCCTTCTTTTCTCTCACTACTCAGGAGGCATAGCGCGCAACAACATCATGAAGATGAGAATGTTTTTCGCTCACCCGAGAAAATTTCCTTTTGAATGAACAAACATGTAATTTACTTCTTGTCAAGGTGACAGTTGTAGAATGTGTGAAGTAATTAGAAGTGATTAGTATCAAGGTTTTTAACAGCTCCCTCGACACGACAGTGGTTTTTAACGGTGTGCTGGGTTCTCACCAATTTACAAGGCTTTACAATTTCCTACGTTGGAGTGGCCTGTCCACAGGGAAGAAGAGTCTATATATCCCAGCATTCGAGGAAGCATAAATAATTGTGATGAAACTATTTTAATCATGGGCTACGAATACCAATGAAGCCCATAAAAATTATTATGAAGAATGCACTGTTACGGCCATAACATAACCCATGTAACCAAATTTTCCCAATCCGCTACGGTCAATGTTAATCTCCTCGCACGCCCTTATACTGTGTGCTCTCTCACTGTTTAATGAAGCAAGTAAGGAACATCTGTGCACGGCCATAATCATTTGCATTGATAACAAAAGCAGTAATAATAACGTTTATGGGGAAACGTGACTGAGACTAAATGTTTAATTTGAAGGAATGCTTCCGGAAAGTTCGTCAGTCACAGAAATAAAAACGCCATAGAAGTAAAAGACCTTCAGTTTAAGATGAGGCATTCTAATGGAAATTGTAAAAAAAATCTCAACAAGGAAAGATTTGAAGAAGCGTTATCAATGCATACTCCATTTTATTTCTAGGACGTGCTACATAACTCACATTATAACTTACTTATTGACACACTTACGCTGAAAAGTTACATGATTATCGTAGGCTATTTGTGCGTGCCACAGAATGAACTTCCTCCTCATAGAGATACTGGCGCTTTTTTTACAACAAAACGATAAAAAGTGAAAATGGAAGAAAGACACGTAACATATGGAGTTTTCTTTTATAACACGTCCATTTAAACACTAACGAAAAAAGCAGGGTAGTAATAGTAAAAAAAAGTAAACTTAATGAAGATAAGATAAATGATGGAAAGTGAAAAATGATGCCAGGGCACGATCTGTTTATTTAAGTGCTTCCATGTGTTTAAGTACCCTCTAACATAAAGTCTTCAGTGTCAACTGGAATCCTCCTGAAACCAATGTACAGAGGCATAATTTTACATACAAATTAAAATATTCCGCTCTCAGGTGATTTTGTACACGTGCTATCTGAAGTATCTTGGTTAAGTCGGCAGGAAGGTACACACTAACTGTAAGTTAAGAAGGAGCTTGTGTAACAAGAAAAAATTTCCATACTTTTGACCTCTATCCTACCGATCTGATAGTAAAGTGGGTCACGCAAATTAATTATAATTAAAATCCCAGCAATTATTTCAAAAAGCAATCAATGGATGCAAGTGGTTTTTGAGGAGAATTAGCATTTTGTATAGATAAGCTAAGCTTGTTATGGAGGGAGGTAGGTAGGTACGTTATCAGGTCCAGTTTTAATTTAATTTCATAGAAAATTCTCGAGGAACGACAGCTAACAAAAATATTATAATTCCATCAGCAATAAACCGACGTTCTCAGTATTGGTGTGACACTCCCTAACTCTCCCCGTTGTGTAATACGTCCTGTTACGTACTTTGTGTATTTTTCGGGTCTACCAACAAACTTCGTTTGGTACCCTCATACCGCTGTCGATTTCCCGCAGAGATATCTGATGATGACTAACGGTAATAATCTTTTTGTGCAAAAAGACTTCGATTATTCTTTCACTTCATTCTCCTGCTACATTGACAGCAAACAATGTTAATATAGGTAGACAAGACAGACACTGACAGGGAGATAACACAATATACTCGTTACGTGGAATTGCCTGGACTTCCAAAAAATGAAAATAATACCGCTCCTATTCCTCTCGCCACCACTACAACTACACACTGTCTCCGTGTCTGATGAACATGTCTGATTAATATTGACTGTTCAAGATTATGTATCTGTAGGACTCACCACTTCATCATCACACTGCATTACCCATCATCACCCCTGCTAAATAGTCAGTATTAACCGTAACAGTTACCTATAGAGAGTCCTGTCCTTATAATCACTTCGTTCCCTAATGCACTTACTTCGTTCGAATACCAACATCAGAGAGCTGCGGAAAATGAGGAGGCACATATCTACACACCAAACTGCATCATCAAAATTCTCCTCGGCACTACGACTACTGGTGCCCCAGCAACATTGTCATTTTTAGTCTTTCACACTCTACACAACAATGTAGGCGCAATATTTGCACATATGTTGTGTGTATGAACTACCTGGTTCATTTTCCCCCTTTATTTCATTTTGTGCTTCTATCGTGCCGTAAGCTCATATATTATTAATAATGATATAATAACAATAACGGTCGTCATGTTTGTACAGGTATATGTGCCTACATGCTTGTACACAAAATGGCGAAAATGGTGTAGATGTTGTATTTGTTTTATTGTTTTTGTACATCATTCATGCCCGTTATAATAACCGCTTCTGCTCACATTATATTTCTGTTAGTTGTAACGGAAATCCATCCACATTGTCTCTACACTCTGTTTGCTACCATTAGCTGACTGGGTCATTGAACCGATTGATTTTCGCTTTTGATGGCGACCTAAAAATGTTTTCTTCCCTTTCCTATGCACTTTTCCTTTTCTCTTTTCTTTCGCGAAATGACCAGCTGGCAAGTAACTGTCGTTGTTGTGTGGTGCATTTGTCGTGGAAATTAGTATAGGGCTCGTGACGACGACGAGTGTTTTTATTTCCACCGTATAATAATGTAAGTATGTGTATTATGTATGCAATCATCTTACTTCCAAATACTGTGTTACTTCCGTTATATGTCCTTGTTAGTGCATCGCACATTACCTACCTACGCCTATTCCCTGTATAAGTTTGCTACAGGCGTAGACACACATATTTTCTGGTAACATAGATAGCGGTGCTGTTCTCATATGTCGACCATCACAGACACACGAGTAGGCAATTGGCAAAAACGGAGTTTATCAGAAAAGGGATAACACTAGAATACATTTATCCGAATTTCTTTAAAAAGTTGATGGAAACTCTAAACAAACTTAAATCGCAGAGGTACTGACTACTCATAATCTACTTATGTTTACAGTTCCCACACTTCCGTTTTTACTTTAATCCTTAGTAGTTCAGAAATATGTATATTATCGATCATCTATATGTAGCATAATTGTATCGGTTTGTATATGTCTCCCGAGTATACCCAAATAAGTAGACAATAGCCCCGCCGAATATTACGGAAGTAGCAAAGTCAGGGCATTACAATAGGTAATTGATCAGATTTGCTGGCGGTAGTATTCTATTCGACCAAACAGCTTTAGTTTATGTATCTCCGAAAATGGGAACGATGTAGGTCATTAGTCATTACAACGGCAATAATCATGTTTTTTTATGAAACCAATTTAATCCTAGCAACGGATGGAATCGTAAACAAACAGAGCTCCCAGAGTAGTGGTGTTCCCCATTTTATTATTGCCATTCCGTTGAAAACTGTCGTATTGGCGTAATCGACTTGAAGCTAATGGCGAAAGTAAGGATTACGAAATTAGTAGCGTAAAAGGGAAGGCTTGAAAGAATGCAGAAATGCAGATTTACATAATTATTATGAAGTTTGAAGAAAACTTTCCGGCATAATGTTTTCTATTATCTCTGCCCATTATTATCCTCTCAGCGAAAACGTTTGGTCGTTTCGTTTCTTGTACACTCCAGCGAAATGTAATAATGTGAGAAAGGCGTTAGCCGTGAAAATGACCGTTTTGGTCACTACCAACAGCAGGGAAACTTTGTGTGTGTGGATTCCCAGTCAAGGAGAAGGAACCCCGAGATGTGTATGGTGGAGAGAGTGGTTAGCAATGACAATGGCAATGCCGTTGAATGAACCGTTTTGTGTAATTCTTATTACGACTGCCTACTTCTTCCCAGTAGAGTATGTAGAGTATAACAATTCATAAGAGTAAGCGACAAACTAGAAAACTTTTTGTTGTAACTACAATTGTAATGGCTTATTGGAAAGAGAGTTAGGAACAAACTTATTGTCTCTCCTCCGTTTTCCCGTCTCTTGTTGGTAACCAACGAAGCGTTATTGTGACGGGTTTCCTATAAAAAACCCCCTTCCAAAACCTTGGACTTGGTAATTCTTTCTCTTCAACTTTTTTTCCAGTTTACCCTTCACAGAAACTCTTTCATCTTTTGTAGATTCTTTGGACATGTTCACAATATTATTTGACTTCGGTCCACCCACACCCGACCTTGCAATGATGTCGCTAGACTTATTGTTTTACAAAAGGAAAAAAAAGTTGTTCATCACAGTAGTGTTTTCTCATGCATTTAAGTTTACGTCTTTACATAAATTACGTAAAAGTAATTGGAATTGACTGGGCAAGCGGAATCAACACAAGTTGACTGTGTTATATTGTAGGTAGTTTTATATACTGAAAATTCTCAAATGGCCCCTTTTTACGGGCGATGGAAGTGTCAGCGTATTATCGTATACTTCGTGTATGTGTATAGTGGGGTCGTACATGAAAAATTAATTTTTAATATGGCTTCGCTATTCTAAAATTGATACACTGACACCACTTGAGAAACAGCGTCAGTCACTATAAAAGGTTGGAAATTCGATTGACGACCTTCTAGGTACATGTTCCTTTTGTCTAACTGCATGTATAATACAACTACCTTGGAGTTCTGCTGAACCAAATCATTCCGGTTTACTTGGTAGGAGCTACAGGAACGATCATAATAAAACTTGATTCACTCATAATTAAATGATATAGCTTTTGGCTGTTTACAAATGTGAACTCTTTTACACTTCTTTTGTAATGTTCCATTCCTGTTTCGTAGTCTCTGGTGATAATTGGTCCCAAGACATACGACCATTAGAGAATACGACCACATTTTATAACATGATCAACATGGTGTATATGCATTTCGTGTATTTCCTCTTAATTTGCCACTTCCGTGATTTTAATCACTGGGGAAAAGTATTGGTGGTGCCTTATGTAATCCAGCAATACAGAGATACAAAACAGGCAACATTGGAGAAACAGTTGTGATTTGACTCAAGCTTTCCTCAAGTATGTCCTACTTTTCATTGCTCTCGTCTTCCTGATAACGGCGAAAATAGCATTTTCCCCCGTAGAAAAAAATACAAAAATTTATCGAAAACATCTTAAGATAAAAATTTAAAGCTCGTATTGTATTCCTTTAGTAAAAATGTTGTGCCTACTGTATAAGTTGATGCAATCAGTTATGCTATTCTAATTAGTAACTTCACAATTTAATTTTAAAACTCTTAATGATGATGATTGACGGTAGTCCAAGTCATCCCAAAAGGTAGTAACGTCCAACATCGTGTCGAGGAACATATTTGGATTCTTTTCTCTGGAAAGTAGAAGTAAACACAGTTCACTTTTTACTAATAAATACGCGTGCATTTCTTCCTAATATTTTCTCTTTCGAGGTACGCTCTTCCAAATGAACTGCCTTCTTCTGCAAATTCTCTGATGAGCTTAACGTGTATAGATAGCAAGCACATTTATGGTTTGATCGTGTATTTTTGTATCATAACAGCGCACGTAGTTTTATATTTACGTGACGAAAAGTCTACACAGTCACGAACAGTGATACTGAAGGTGCTGTGTGCTGTAATAGCTTATGTAATTTAATGCGTATAACTAGATTGATGCAGTTTTAACCCCAACGGGCACGACATAGTCAGGAATCCATTAAACTTTTACTGTTGTTTTCTTTTATAGATTCAAAATTAAAAACAGCGAAACTCACTGTATTTTTCTTCACTTCACTTTCTCCTGTTTCTCTCATCCTGTTCATTTTCTTTGTGACGTCCTTGTATTCAAGTACATTTATTAAATGCGGTTAAAGTTCAAAGCAAGAGCATTTTGAAGCCAAAAAAATGGAGAAAGTTAAAAGTAGAAAAGAACGCATATTTTGCTTTGTCACATTTGTTATATGCGTGTATAGCAATACAAATTAGGGTTGGTCGGTATCCATCATATGCATGACGATTACTACTCAATTTCGAAAACCATTGAATTTTCCTAATAGAGAACACGCTTTTTATTAATCCTCTTCTTCAACTAGCCCCCCCCCCCGGTGGTACCCTAGGATTGATCCCATGAGCCTATCTACAAACTCATCTGTGATACCTTACTCATTCGTTATACCTTATTGATTGGCGAAAAGTGAAATTGAAAAGGCAAATATTCCATTAAGAGTGGATAGCAAAACAAACTAGGTGATGGAAGAGCCAGTAATATCGTAATTGAGTGTAACTACGCCTTCTATGAAGGTCACAATCTGTGCACATGGAGAACATTTGAACACCCGTGAGTATTGAAATGTCTTGGTGGCCTTGGAAAGTTAATTTTTAAATGAGTCTCTTCAAAATGAATATGTACTAATAAGGTGAGAGAACTAAATTAACTAATAGCAGTTTTGTTTGAACCCGAACTTGAAAGGCGGAACACGTGTTTCAAGTCCTTCGGCATTACTCATTATTGGTATTGATGTTTGAACAAGGTTACTCCATGTGAGAGATACGTTAAAAGTCACGTTGTGTATCGGTATCAATTTCCGTAACTCAACGGCGATCAAACAGTTTTTCCTTATTTGTGTGGAAAATAGTAGAAAATCGTAAGAGTCGAGGAATGAGTAGAGTGGTTAAAACACTACTACAGTAACAACACGCGCAGAAGAAAAACCCATTTTTGCAAATTAAGCAAATTTTACTCGTTTAAAAAGTTTCATGGTGACAGAGAAAAAAGTTTAGGAAACTCGACTATCAAAAAACTGTAAAAGGGCATGAAATATCACTAAAATTGTATTTGAACACGATGTGATCACAAGTTGTAACTACATGTATATGTTTTGTCACCAATGTGCTATATTGCTTCCCCGTACAGCTACCTAAGCACTTGTAAGCAGTAAGCTAAAATTGAGAGGAGACGATGATTCTGTCATGGCGTGGGTTGTCATGAAGTGGAAATTATCTCGGACAAAGGAAAACAGTAAAAATGTTTTGACTGTCGTAGTTGTATAGAAATAATAATTAGATGACATTCGAAAGGCAAAAGGGGGATATTCTTTTTTTACGATTCCTGTGACAATATAAGTAAGACAAGGTCGTTCATGATCTTAACACACGCACAACTGTGAATTTTTATGATGATGACGACGTTATGATGACTGATGACACCAGCAGACTACTCGAAGTTTAGTTTTCGTGCTGGATTGAATTTTTTTTATTTGTCGTTTTTATTTATACTTTGATGTACTTTTTGTTGTAAGTTGTAACAACATACGGAAGCTTTTTGAAATTCAATAATTTGATTAGGTTTGAGTAGCAACAGAGAAGAAAACTAACAAACAGGCTTGCTTACATTCACTAACAAGAAGGTAATCAGGATATCATTTCGAAAATGAAGGACAGACATGAAACATGCTGCACATACAGATAGGTACTGCCACATGTCGTTACATTTTGTGTGTAATTGTGTCTCTATTACAAAAACACCAGTGAAGCGTGAAAACACGCTAAATAGTATGATTATGTATTTTTTTCAAAAAATTATCATTATCTCTATTATCTTCCTCGCACAAGTCCAGTTTTCAGTGTTTCATAGGTATCTCATTATCGTTACGATCATGTTTTGTTGTTTTATGAGAAAGTATAACCTGTCCTACAACTTCAACCCAACCAGTACATCACGACGAGTTAATTAGAAGCGAGAAATTGTAAAGAGAACAATTTAGTTTTAACCGGCAACAATGTGTCAATATGTAGCATAAGTGATGAGTGTATTAAAAGGTGACGAAGGTGACTGTTGACACCAACAGTACACCGCTTTCATATTTAAAAGGATTTTAGAGATGCTGCTATACGCCTTTATAGTTTACATAACGTTTGCATCATAATTACTTTTGTCATTTGTAATACAATTTTCGAAGATGTCGCAACTAATTTCTTGAAAAGAAACTGGTCTAAAATTTTGGTTGCAACGTATGTCTAATTGGCGGGGTAAAAGGTAACTAAACGGACAAAAGTGCTAACACTGTGGTAGTGCATACGAACTCATTTTCTAGTCGTTATTGGTATCAGTCATTTATAAGTAAGTAGCAGTTATTGTAATACTGTGGTATATTGCCGTGGCATGCCAGGTAATAGGTGTAGCGTCATTTGTTGTTTTGTTTAAACGCGTCACCAATTTGTCTCATGATCCCCGATGACAACAATTTTACTTGAACGCTTCAATTGAAACCCTCTTTTGTTGAAACATCTTAAGGACTTTAATGTTGCACGGTATTTTAATTGAATTCACGATTTCTTTACAAACTCTCTCTCTCTCTCTCTCTCTCTCTCTCTCTCTCTTATACCTACCCCCAACCTAATTTTGCATCACTTCTAGCCTTTTTGTTTGCTGGGTAATATGACAAGTTTTATTCAGGAAGAAACCTATAATTTTGATAATGCACTCTCATTTTCATCAGGGAATATCTGGCTACATAGTAGGTAGTTGATTATGTGTTTTTTCTCCGTTTTTATACAAAGCGTCGTTTCTTCTTTTAACTTGTCAATATAGTAGAAAATAATAAAAAAAATGCTGTCCACTACTCTTTTTCTCAAAGCGTCTTTTATTCCCCACACAAACTGAGAATAATAAACAAGCCAAGGGAGAGAGAGAAGGTCTTTCAAAAAGTAAATATACATTTAGCCAACTCACTTTGCCGCCGCGAGTTGACACAAGACTATGATGAGAATGACGATGACGCTTGTAATAACAATAAAGCTTTAGTAAACTATAGAATACGACCAGCAATCGGCTTAAAGTAAAGATGTCTCTAGTTTAATGGTAGAAACCCTAAAAAAATGGTCATTTTTACTATTGGTCTATTTACTACATACTACATACACATCACTTATCATGGATTATCAGAAATACGATTAAACGATCGGAGTTTCCGGTCGACCCTTGCGGACCGAAACATGGCGGGCATAGATACCTATTCTAAGTCTGTGAAATTTGAGCTAATACGGATAAGTCGTAAGGATGAAGCTCATTCGAAATACTAGTCTTGTCTATCCTTGAAAAAAGTTAAATCCGCCGAATTGGTATATCCTTCGTCCGTTCATCCGGAAGTTCGAACACGACTAAAAGTTACATGCCTACCGCTATAGGCTAGCTGGTCGTAAATATTGATCATGATGGAAAGCACGCCAACCAGAAGCTTCCTTGTTTTTCTCGTGCACTTTTTGTGAGTAAACAGTCAGTCAAGTTGAACAATCGTATCGAAATGTGTATGATGTATATGTTTGTGAGGTATGATGATAAAGGATGGATACGACGACGACGCTGATGATGATGATGATGATGTCGTCTTCTCTCATTTCATCTATTCTTGTTTTTTATTTTGCATTTTTACAACTTTAAACACACACATACATCCGTCATCATATCATCCCAGTCTCATCAAACCCGCGTCATGTACCTATTTGTATTTTGTCGTGACACGTGAAGGCTTATCGTTTCATGAAACCGTTGTCTGATCACTGATTATTTCTTCGTATTGCTATTATTTCATAGAAATCTGTATTACCATTAGTAGTGCTGTTTTTACCATTTCAAACATACCCAGAATGCTTCAATTGTATGTAGCTTAATAGATAGTTTTACATCGAAAAAAAATGTTTGGAGCTACACACAGCTTTGTAGGAATGGGCATCATGAGACTTTTGGCTTCCTTTCCCCTGTAGACAGTACCGCCTGCTGGTTATTAATAATTGCAAAAAGTTGCTGTTCGGATACTGCTGCGTCGTAACAAAAAATTAATGCCAGATGTTTGCCAACTCTACCCGGTTTAGTGGAGCCCCCTTCTCTCCAGCTTGGAAGCAATTTTAATGGCTTGGTTGAAAATCTGTTAAAAAACATGTTATATTGAAAAGAACAGGAATTTTCAAGGTTACCAAATGATAATATATTCAAACTTACGCATGAGCGCATTTAAGTGAGAGCTAACAAGATGCGCATTTATACATGTTCCAGGAAAGTCGTGAAAATATCGGGTAGGCAGTTAGATATATCGGCTTACGTTCCGATGGAACTGTATATTATGGAAATGGTAATTGGATGAAAATGTATGTCTTTTTGCTAATCAAAAGGGAGAGGGCATGAGTAACAGAGGAAAGGGTAGCTGATACGATACATAATACTTTTGAAGTTGAAAGTAAATTGAAATATGAGACATTGACGCAGCCACGTTTCATCTTCATCATCTATGCAAAAACATTTCTGGGAGATGAGGTACCTACACTGCATAACTGCAGCAAATACAACGGGGAAAAATCTTGAAGCCGAACAATCAAGGACAGATAATTTTTTTAAAATTAAACAAAAGCGAAGTAGCACTCGAGATCCACTCTTGCTTACACATGAAAACGAGAAACTACGTTTTAACAAATTCAATAACAAAGAGATGATGTTTCTGCTGTTATGCAGTAGCTTGCCAGTAGCAAGGCAACTCGTTAAGTGCATTTCTTGGTGAAGCAATTGAATATTAACTATATTTGCTGTATAAAATTTCGTAAATGGCAGTGAAAAAATATTAAATTAAAGCAAAATGGAATATATTGTAACCTTTTACAGCCAAATTGAGAGTCAATAAAGTCAAACATAATAAGATGTGTGACCTACATTTGGGTATATTATAACAGTTTACATCATGATGACTGATGACTCACTCATACAAAATTAGCATTCTACTATTATCAATGAATTTTATAAATTGATTTTTATCATGGTTATAATATCAATCTACAATTTGTTTGTTATGATCGGACAAGTTAAGACAATTAAATTTAATTGTTCAATTAATTAAACTTAAATTTGAGAATATTCTAGAACACATGTATGTAACTTTTAGATGTATTAGATTTAACAAAAAAAATCAGTGACCGTAAACCTTAAATATTAAAATCTTATGCTGGATTCGCCCTAACGTTTTGTATATGCTAATCTCAGTTAAACTATTTGTAAGCTGCCATGCCATATAAAACGTACCCGCTAAACGCCAAATTACAGTTCCATGTTAAATCTCATAAAAAAGCGATATGCTAAAGTTGCATTAGAGAAAGCATTAAAACAAGCTGAACCGAAGACCGCAATTTTTGCGGGAAGAACAACTATGTGACCAGTTTAGAATGCGCGTTTGAAATTACAGGCAGTTTAATGCAATGGGTTCGGTAGCTAAAACGACCTCACAGCTCTTGTCTCATTAAGTTTTCAATCCTTAGGTACCTCAAATAAGTGCTGTTTACTTTTGCATCGTTGGTATATACTATCTTGTGCTATGTAACCTTTACGAGACTCATCCTTTTCCTATTTTTTCACAAATTATAATACGCAAGCAAATTTTGAAAATGTTTTTGCTGTTGTTAACAGGTGGAGATTCTCCTCTTTGCATGCGGTTCTGGACTCACATGTATGGGAACGGGATTGGGACTCTGCGTGTTATTGTACACGACGTTGAAGATGATCAAGACCGGATAATTTGGTCACTTTCCGGTGAGGCTGGAAATGCCTGGTATCAAGGCCAAGTTCCCATTTCCTCCTTTACTGCTTTTAAGGTAAGCATTTCCTCTCCTGAGACAGTTTCTTGTAGTAATTAGTATACTTTTTGTAAGTGAAGCAGAGATAGGTCTACAAAAAGCAAGACAGGAAGCAAGCAAAGCTAATTTCATGATTTTGCTGACGTCGTAAAAAGAAGTGCATCTGACATGCCAGGCCAAGTTTTTTAATTACCAGGAAGGGAAAATAAATTTGAAGTATCATTATTTCCGCATTTCCTTTTCAACAGATCGTGTTTGAAGCCGAAGTTGGGAAAAACAACCTAGGAGACATAGCCATTGATGATCTCTCGTTTGCACCCGGGGCCTGTCCAAGTAAGCGTACTCTTCTATTTGTCGTTGTATAATCATCGCTTAATGATAAGTTAACATACTTCTTCTTCCCGTCTTTTGTGCTGTTCAACTACTATTTACTAAAAGGCACTTTGGCGACAGTTGTCGCACTTAAGAAAAGGAGTACATAAATGTTCACGTGTTTTTGTCATTTTTACGCTACTACGTCTTGCTTCCTTCTTCATTCCGACGCCTTTGTCCATTACGTNCTTGCTTCCTTCTTCATTCCGACGCCTTTGTCCATTACGTAATAACTCTCAAATGCAAACTCGTCATATTTATGATAAATGTTCGAACATTACTCTGTGGGACCCTTATAAGGAACCTTTTATGAAGAATACAACCAAACATAACATTACCTGTACATTACATATATCGAACTATCACGTAAACTACGATTACTGCCGTTTTTGACTAGCCGCTTCGTTGATATTGCTGAGTGAAACATTTTGAAAATTCTTCTTCTTTTACCAACATTAATATTATTGTCGTTTGTAATTATTTGATTATTCGATAAACACTGCTATATGGCTACTCCAAATATAGTAAATTGTTGTTTCGGTGTGTCGGGATATTGTCAGTTGTCGTCTACAGCAGAGAAGTCGACACCACTACCGCCATCCCATCTCGTAACTACTGAATCCTGATACAATTGTTTGCCTTTGTTGACTTGCACGCTTGTAAATTGTCGATTGTATTTCAGCACCAACACCATCACATATGCCACACTGATTGCATATTATAATGGAGTAGCTTGCTACTGACTGAGATCCTCTTGCTAGTCTGTGGGCCCCCTGTCATCCGGCAGGCTGATGTCACATTTTCTAAAAAAACACAAGATTAGTTAGTTGCCCCCTTGCGTCCATGTGAACATTACTTCTGTTTTGGAAAACGAATTCCTAATTGAATGTTTCCATAGTTAATTGTTTTCCCATAAGATGCTTATGTCAAAGTGGTATACCAATGCTACTTCTAAAGGCCTTGCAGAGTTTATAATGTCTTGTTACTATATTGATGTCTACTACTATCAAAATCGAAAGTCAGATGGATGAGGATGAAGCCACGAGAATTTTTCATGTTTTTTTTGTTTTCTGGCATCCTTGTTGGTCGCAACTCGCACAGGCTTTATGTAATACCAATACGATATTATCGTGTACTAAGGTATTCATCATTTTGAAGAAACGCTGATAAAACGGTAGCGATAGCAATGACTTAACACCGTGTTCTTCGTTCTTCTCTGGTAATACTCAAGTAAATCGAAGATTAAGACGCGTGTGAGTGTTGTTTGCTGTCGATATTTAATTGCTAGCAAGATGCGTACCGCGGGGTACACCGTAACTCAGCAGTGACGATGTTGATATTTATATTTACCATTAAAGATGCTGCATTTCCTAGAAACAGTACCACGTCTGCTACTACTACTTACTCTCTCCCCACTACGCAGGTACAAGAGGAAGATTACGATTACGCTTTTTATTTGGAATCTAGTATGCATACACGGCAGCTACACACTGCTAATGATTTAATGTATTGGAAGCAGACGAAGAATTAATATCATGAATGGCTCATTCTTCGGTCAATCTGCATACCGGGGTAGATAGATGTCTTATTGTCACGGTACAATGTTGAATTACAGAGTTTAATTTAAAAAATGCCGGCTTTCAGAAGAATAAAACGTTTCGTTCCATTGTTATCACTGCTTTCATATTGTTACGACGGAGGATTGTTGTCGCGAGAGTTTGTATTCCCCGTATTTTACGGGTGAGCCTGCTGTTAGGTCGATCATCATCATCATCATCATCATGGGTAGTAAGTATACGAGTGGAGAGAAGATGAGTAGTAGTGACGTTTATGGCAAAAAGAGATGTATGCTGATAGATTACGAGAAAAATGAAGGAAGGAAGCAACAATAATAATAACAACAGCAAAGGCAATCGTGCAAAAAGTGTTTTTTACAGCAGCAGCAGCAGCAGCAGCGGTGGCAGTAGGAATAATATGGCAGGTAGAATATGCAATTACCAACACAATGCGGAGCAATTTAGTGAAAAATATATTAAAAGGGAAAATGCATAAAAATGAAGTTGAGACGGATAATGATGGTGTTATTGCGATGTAAATGTTATTTATCATGAAAACTGCTGCAATAAATGCAGCAACCTTATTTAAAGTTGTGTTACGATGACAGTAATAAAAGAATGTAGCGCTTACGTGTAGTTTTATGCAACCTTTCGTAATAATAACGGGTTACATTTATAGGGGATGATAAATCGTATTTTAAGGCTTGATTTGGATTGTGTGCATTTACGGTTGTTCTTTATTTTTTTAAGGTGCGCCCCAAACTGCGGCTGGATTATCCGGAGACTGCACCTTTGAAATTGATGAATGTGGTTGGGCTAATGTCGGACCTGCCTCAAGGTCGGATGAGATGGATTGGGAGAGGAGGCTTGGTTCCAATGCCAGAACACCAATTTCCGACCACACATTAGGTTCTCCTACAGGTAAAGCTATATGAAAGTTGTGCGGGCTGTTTTCATGAGTTTAGAGAGTTTGTCTTAACTGGTGTAGATGCTCATAGGCGTAAGTATAGTAAATAGCTTTGGTGATTTATGGTTACCCCCTCCAACGCCAACGACCATTGCTTCATTGACCGCAAATGTACTAAAACCCCTACCACAGGTTTTGGCTTGTTGTTACTGAAACGGTGCGTTTGATGATATCCATGGCCCATATAATAAATAGCAGATGAAGCAAAAGGGCGTTCTTCGTGGTATTACGAGGAATTTGTGGGGTTAGTGATGTGCGTAATGCATCTTCTGTACAACAGAAGTACTCACACCACCGCACAGCACTCTATTCTTGTAGATATTACCACTTTCATTTTTATTATTCCTTCAAGTTCCTAAAACGTAGGGATACTTGGTGTTTAACAAATGCGGCTAATTAAACAACATTATTATAGAGTTGACGAGTATTCAATTACTGATTAAGTTGTAATGCTGACGAGATAGATATTTTGTGTAAAAGCGTTTAAGCGGAAACGCACATACGATTACTAAATAAGTTTTAAACGGTTGACCTATTTCTTCAGAAAGGAAACGTGTGATTATGGGTGATGGGAGAATTCGTTGTATTTGGGATGCGGTGGGATATTGATAATAGGCTTCACTGTTGTCAGAGTTTCAAATAGATAGGGATACACCGCATACAAAACTGGCACACACTTTAATTATAATTAGGAAGCAAAAATCATATCGCAATTTTCTAAAAATAAACAGAATGATCCAGGTCCTCATTAGATACGTAAAAAGATGTGGGCAACACCAAATTGAATGTGTAATCAGGAAAAATATATAGAAACCTTGAGTGGAACCAAGGAAAAACAATTTTCTCACTAATACTGTGTATGTGGGTTTCAGGGAACTTCATGACTTTAAGTGGATTGACCGTACAACGAGCCGGGGATAGAGCATGGATGAGTTCTCCCGCTTTTAATGGCTCAAGCAAGCCAAGATGCATTTCATTCTGGTAAGTACGAATAATAACCGTCATTAGACCTATTATCTCGAACAGCGATGTACAAACTTGGGGCGTTATGGTCTCCTGAAAATCCACCATTGGACTAATTGTTTTAATGTACCATAAACGTAATTTAGGTACTACATGCACGAGCCATTCATTGACACAAGTGGACCAAGTTTGGGCGGGTTGAAGGTATACACGAAACCGGCACCTACTGCGAGCAGCAATAATGACTTGGCTTACCATCAACCGAAAATGACTCCTATTTGGAGGTTGTATAATCAACAGGCGCCCGTTTGGAAGTATGCCCAAGCAAAATTCATGGAATCGGAACCAGTTCAAGTAAGGAAGGAGGAGGAGGAGGATACTTTAATTTTTCTGTTGCATTGTTTGACATGAAAACGTCCCCTGCTGATATTTTCTAACTGATACGCGTAGACCCATTCCCAGCTGAGTAGTTTCTACTCTTTAGCATCTGTCATTATGCGCTGTTTGCAGAAGAAAGTATGGTACAAATCAACATGGCTGCTGCGTTTTATCAAGAATGCTAACTAGATATCGACCCGGATTTCAAAGATAAATTGGGATATCAGTCGACATAATCATTTTTCAGGCTGCTTTCATTCGCTCACCATGACAATTTTTTTTCATCCAAATTAGGAAGATAATAGACGTAGAAATAAAATGATGGTAATGCCAACCAGTAAGGCTTTCCCTTGTTGTCATGTAATTAATCCCAATTGTTCATCAGCGCAAATATCCCCCTCATTACATTTCTATGCCGTCGTCAGCAAGTTTTCCAAAAGCCCAAAACGAGTCAATACTACTAGATGATATGAGCAGGCAATGTGGTCTATCATTATTTGTTTGTTATGCGGATAAACAGCAATTTTACTCTTCCTTCCCTGCTGCAGCTGCACTACTCTGTATTTTCAGCTGCAGCAGAGAGGAGCAACAATCTATTTATATGATAAATGGACTTATTTTTCTCACAAAATATCATTCAATACAATGGAGAGATCCTACGTGTAACCGAAAAACCAGTACTGCCTAACGTCCTCGTTTTTACAGTTTTGGACACGTCACAAAACAGAAAAAAGTGCATACTTGCTAGTGAGAAAGATGGTTGGGGGATTGGTATACTAATGATCAAATTCCTTTTTTCTCTCTTTAGGTCGTCTTTGAGGGTATCCATGGATCAAGTCGAGCCAATGGATTTCTCGGCATTGATGATATTGCCTTTTTTGAAGGAGAATGCACAAGTAAGCCAGGACCGTTGAGCCCTTTTCACGTGTTTTTAATTTCGTATTTCACACGGGTGCATATTTACGATTACGAATCCTCAACGGTATTTCCTCTCATTTCCTTTAGTAGCGAAATACAGGCCAAACTCAAACCGAACATGCAAAACAATATTATGTGGAGTAATTAAAGTTTTTCCTGAGAAACATCTTGAAAATTTTAAGTACCTTTGTGGATCAAGAGTACATGGTTGGAACCTGTCTAGGTTTATTACGTTCATCCTTCGCACAATACTCCCGCATAGCCAAAAAGTGTAACAAAGTTAGATTAATAACTAATAACCCAGTAAGCAGGTTTATTCCACTTGGAATTCCCTGTAGAGTGGCAGATGTTTTGCCAGTAAAACGCAAAACCACTCATATTTCTAATTTTCCTGTATCTCTGAAGGTGGATCCATTGTCAAGAGGTTTCCTTTGCTTTCAGCATGGTCCATGAAGTGCAAAAGTATCACAAAATGTATCCCATTTTAAGTGTCTACTCCCCTTGCGTGGTTGAAATATAAGTCGTTGTGCTAAACAGAGAGAGAGAGAGAGAAGGCTCCATCTTAGCTGTACAGAAACTACGGAGAATGACGCTTTAGAGAATATTATCGTTTTTAAGTGCGTCATTCTGCTTCCTCATCTGCTATTCAAATACACATTTGTCACATCTTCCCTATCATCTTCCGTTTCACATAACACTTGACTAGCACTCGTCACGAATACCATCATCGTCGCCTTTATCGTCAACCCACATACTTGCTCAAGATACCCAACTCCCAATAAAAGTAACAGTTTCTTTGTGCCCGTTCGCATTACTTCATTGAGAGACGACCAAGTGATGATAATAAACGAGCCTCTGGTCGTCATGATCATCATTAGTGGCATTATGTATTGAATAGGTAGTTACACAACAATATACAAAAATAATGCAAAAATAACAGTGATACCCCGTAATAACTAAGCCAGGTAGAAAGAAGCGTCCCTGTAATAGAGATTAGTCCTTTCAACAAGAAAAATAAGCATGCAAAATGGTGGCGGCGGCGTTGTTCGCCACTTTCCCATTTAACTATTATGTCAGAAAAGTGCTTCGTAACGTAACCCGTTTGCTGTTGCGGAATACTACCGTCGTCCCTTCTTCTACCATTTTACCTGACTTTGTTACTGTTCATGTTGATTTTGCTGTGGCCAAGTACACTTAAGACGGTGGCAATGCGTAATTAATTTTGTATCGGACAGGCATAAAACATCATTTATTACCCACCAGACAACAAGGATCGAAAAAAGAGATGACGGTACGTATGGGTTTTTGTCGCCCCCGTGTGCACACACTTGTTTTCCGAAGTTGTATGTCACGTTGCCCCAGACAAATCATCTCGTCAAACTGATGATGAGCAGAGCAGATACAACCGCACAGTCTGCAGCAGTCACACAGATCTACTGTATTTTATTGTTGGTTTTTGGGTTTACTTATTCTTAGTAAGTATACCCCGAAAACAAACGGTACTACAACGGTCACTAACAGAAATTTTGTGCTCTTGTATATAAATATATATGTTTGTCTTTGTCACGTCACCAGTGGTGGTGGGTGCATCTATTCATCACTTTATATGTGGGTCTTTGTCGAGTCTCGTTTTTTTCTCCCTTTTCAATAAATCGAATTACGAGAGGAAAGAATTACCACGGCTACTTATGCTAGACTTGATCAATATATTGTATTGTGTACTTCTTAATACAAATCGTATTAAATTAGGTTGTATCTGTGTGTGTGTGTATGTATGTAATCAATATGATGTTTGTTCACAAAATGGACAAGATGTGACGCAGTTACCGTTGTCGTGTAAGTAAACTCTTTTTGCTACTGGCACAATTGCCAGGAAGTAGGTAGTGTATACAAAGAACCCCATGAATGGAAGGATCCGCATTTTAATACCTATTACCTATGGTGTTATATGAATTACCAGTTTAATTTTTAACGCCATGATTTAGTCAGTACGTAGTGGAATCTTTCACCCGAAAATATTTTGTCTTCCCTTATGAACAACAGTCGTGCCAAAGACGCCCCTGTGGATGGTAGACAGTCTTGTAAAAAATCCCCATTCAATTTCGAGAAAAAGCAATTCTCTCTTTTTTTGTAGTGTTTTGTCTGCACCTGAATTTAAATCCCTTTATGAAAAAATGATGTTGTAACAATTTTTAAAACGACGACGTCAAATTATGTCACACATGATGCACACGTCCACAAATAACTGAGCTACTTTTGCTTTCATATCGATTTTCCATGGCTTCCTTGCATTAAAATGCAATTTGATAGTATACATGCCTATGTTGTATGTGGGGCAGTCTTGTTTACTAGTTGTTACATTACTCGATCCGAAATAGCATTAATAACCAGTAAACCCGTATTTTCTGTACAGCTGACGCAACTATTTATTAACTACGGAGAGCATTTTAATGCTGAAGTAGTTTATGCGATCAGTATGTTTGTCTGTCTGTCTGTCGGTCTGTCCGTCTGTCTGTCTGTCTGTCTGTCTGTCTGTCGGTCTGTAATCACGATAACTCTTCAGGGAATTGACGGATTCCGCTGAAACTTTGCATGAAGGTACCTTAGGTGAATAGAATATTCCCTATTGAAATT
>JAHZNE010002606.1:0-14875 GCA_027744055.1 Callyntrura sp. NNG-2020 | reverse complement strand
CCAAAATTCTTATAATATCATGATACATCCACATTATAAACATGAGCTCTTTAGAACGAACATACAAAATATGTTTTTAAATATTTATTGGAAGCTTAATCATTAGTTTAGCAAATAATCATTTTGTAAATGTTTCAAAAGGTCAATAGGTCAAAGTTATTGAAGAGAATTGAAAAGAAATCTGTAAAGAGTTATATTTATAATTTACCTTTGATATTGTGATTACTCGTAACCAAAAACACTCTTGAGTAGTAATATAATGTCACACATGTAAAGTAGTTGGTTGCTTCTGGCGAACAGAATAAGTGATGAGAGACGGAACTATGGTTAAGAATCACTATTCTGTGATTGTACTATATATGGACTTTCCCGAAAGAAAGGCTTACTGAATTTAATTTGAAGTTGTCTCCCGTGTGGTGACCATGACGGCCAATCTTTCGTCTTTCTAAAAAAATATTGGGTATTTTTAATCATAGGAAAAACAATTTTAAAGTTTGTTGATATTCTCCAGTAACGCTTAAAAACAAATTCTGAACTTAAATGTCTACTGGAGACCACAGAGTATTCCCTAAACCTGGGTTAAATTGTAAAACTTCTCGAATTGTATCTTTCCATCAATTTTTAGCTGTAGTTGTTCTGTTACAAGCTGACTCCCATGGGAACCTGAAACCTTCGGGCGTTTACCTGGGGGTTGAAACTTTTACCACGAAAGTGGTAAATATTCGCTTTCCTTTCATGAAAATATTCGCTTTCCATTTACCAGTATTGTCGCATGAAGGTGACGTGGGGGTTTTGAAAAATTTTGTAGAGTTTCATTGTATGCATATGTACCGATATAAAGCTTTCATTGATACGTAAAAATTAAAAGTTGAAACCCGTGTAGTATTCGGTGTGCTGTTTCCGGACGTTTACATTCAAACTGTTTTGAGCTATTGTTTATTATATAGTTACCTATTAGTGAAATATAATATGGTAAGTAATTTGTTCGCCTTCTTTTTTTATATATGGATCAAGGTGTACATATGAACTTTGCGCTTACGGTTAAACCTCTGTCGTTTCATCCAAGATCACCTTGCAAAGGTATTGAATGAAAGGGGCAGATGTATATTTGTTTGTTTTAACTAATACAAACTTAGCACCGAAAAAATGTGGAGTGGGTGTCCTTGACAATAATATTGGTAAATACTACTCTCCTTATCATATATTGTACATGTGCTACACTATCCCCAATGCACGTTATCAACTTCCCAAACAAAAGCTGTACCATTTAAATGCCAGGACGAACAAATGCTATCACCATGTCATTTCACAAATACCGCTGCACCTATTGCATATAAGCTGATGCACATGATATTACAAGTGTCATCAAACAGAAATATTTGTCTTGAATAAATAAAGGCAAAATTTATCAACTCTGTCAGTAGTACAATTACACATAATATGTATTTCATTATTATTAAAAATCAGAACATCTTTAATGTCAGGGTAAAAGGGATCATTGACCACAACAAAAATTGTGTTATGTTTAGACATGCCTTTTTATCAAATTTTCCTCGACTTCCTTTAAATAGTCGATGTGGTTAACATCGACTATTGTCGATTATATGCCACTGCATTTCCCGACCACGAATCGCAAGCAAGACAATCCTGGCCCTCACAATATTTTTGTGCTGCAAAATCAATTGGGAACCCATTTTTAACCCATTAACAATTTTAAACCTCGTCTTTCCCGGCGGAAGCGGAAGCTATAACTGTTTTCATTTTTACGATGTCCTATACCGGATGTCACAATCGTTTATTACAAGTTGGGAGTGACGCTTGTCGGTATACAGTTTTACAAGTTATTGGCGTCATTGCTTTGTAGTGCAAAGCCAGTCGGACTCAAAATGTCATTCTTAGATGCAACTTGAAATTTAAGGTCTTACATAAAATGCTTTCGTAAAAACCAATCTTACGAACAAAGTACTTATGATTCTTTTTCATTCGTCTTTAATTTACGTTCCCACATACACAAATATGTATCAATATCACGAATGTCATTGAGTTATAAAGATATTATCAACAAAAATACCTCCATATAAAAACATTACCTGCTACAATCATAACTTGCAGAGGTACGATGAACCGTCAATACATGTGCATAATATTAAGGAACACAGATTAGGTCTATAGAGTCTGTGTACAATACATGCTGCAGTCTTGCCCAATAGCTCCCCAGTTAATGTGGAGCAGCAGCCAGCTTCACAAATAACCTGTTTGTACTCTTTGCATTCTTGCGTAACATTGTGAATCCCAAGACGCAGTTGGCTTTGCCATCAACAGCAGCTGATGTGTCTATCCCAGTAGCAGATGAAGATAAGTTGTCAGTACTATTTTTGTCTTGCTCGTCACAACATATTGTGGGACAATGGGTGGGTTTAAAACACTTCAGCAAATTAGGGAAATCGCCGAACCTGGCGATATTTTGGAATTTGACCGGGGCTTCTACAGTCACTACGCCCTTTATCTGGGGAACGACCGGGTAATTAACATTGACTCGGAGGATAAGGAGAGTACTTCTGCTTTGATTTGCGAAGAGCCCTTGGCCACGGTCTGCAGGGGTTCCAAGGTTCGGGTGAATAATCACAGTGACGTGGCACAAAATAAATTGGGCGTTCGAGCAAGACCAGTCTGGAAAATAATTCAGGCAGCCAGGGAACATGAGGGTTGCCGTGTGCCATACAACTTTATGGGTAAAAACTGTGAGTACTACTGCATGTATTGGAGGTATGGCGCTGGATTTAGTACCCAGGTGAGAAATGACAGTTAACGGGACATCTGAATGGGGTTAAATATGTATGTATTATCAAATGTTTTATTAATTGTTAATTTCAACAAATTATATCATAGGTTGCCAGTCCAGTTACCTCCACCCATGGCGGCGAAATACTAGCAGGAGCAGCGGCAGTAGGGGTAGGTGTAGGGGTTGCAGCAGGTCTGCTGATGAATATCTTTGGAAATAAAAATAAGCATAACAATTAGGTGAAATTGGAAAAGGAATTCAACTGTGAATCTGCATGCCCCTGAAAATTTCTATACAAATCGTATCACGTCTCCAGCCGCTTCCATTGTTAAGTTCAAATAATGGACTAGTTTTTAATACAAAGGGCATATCTGTGTTTAAAATGACGAGTAGAAAATTATATTTTGATATTTGTAATACTCGTGATAAGCGTGCAACAGTCGTCTTCCTGCTAGTACGTCTTCCAATAATACTGACAATGAGTGAACGAGCGGTCTTTCCAATATGATCTGACAAATTATGCGAGGTGTGTTACAGGCAAATTTCTATAATAAAAGGATAAAAATAAAAACAATAAAATCGTGGTAAAATTTTGAAACAATTTGTGACGATAACAAGTTTTATGAATGTAAATTAACGATAAATATTTTATTTTTGGCATTGCAATGGGTGAAATGTATCTTGTTTTGAAAATTTTGAATATCAATAAAATATCGCGCATTAATACTATATACTTTTAATCTGGATTTTGCTATTTATCTTTTTTGTTAAACTAATTGCAGCATTTACATACAAGGAGCCATTCCATGCAAGGCATTATTTTATACCATACTACTTATTGCGGATTGGGCTAGCAAGTTGAAGCAAGTTGAGTGCAACAGGAACATCCAGTACATCATGTTAAACGTTGCAATTTCTTTAAAAAATGTGGAAATGGACATTTCGTTGAAGGATAACGTAATCATAAAAATAATTACAACAGCCACTCTGTATGTTTACTGTTACCAATGTCAGGCCTTTCAAACTACTTAATTTCTCCTCATCGTTCATGTTCCCACCACCGCAACTGCCCTCCTTTAACATAGAACGTTTATGGTAATGAGAAATCCCTTGTCCTCCACAAATCTGCTCTTTCATCTTTGCAATTGCATTAAAAAAATTGAAGGATATTTTCAGTCGCTATTCCGTTTAATATTTTGAATTCATTTTTATCACTCTTCGTACTAAGGTGTTCAAACTGGAGAAGAGTGTCCTTACGGAAACGCATTATAGAGATTTTATTACTTCTTGGAAATTCCCGTACTCTGAATCGAATACGTCCTGATGCCGGCATCTGGCTCAGATAAGAATGGACCACTTTGCGAATCACTGGAATGTAAGGACGAGTAAGTACCTTAGGTCAATGGCATATTTCGAATTAAAATTGAGACCGGACGGTTACGTATGACGGGAGTTATACGGAGGGGCTTGACGGGGGTTTGGAGGTCACTGAGTACCCAAAAAATTGAAATCTAAAAGTGATATAACTAACTACGGAAACATTTTAATCATGATTTTGTTTATGCAGTCAGCATATATACTTGTTTGTCCGTTCGTCCGAGGGTCTGTATGTAATCACGATACTGCTCACTCCAACATGGGTTAACAATATCAGCTCGAATTTGGCAAATGTATAGGTTAAATAAAATAATATTCCCTGGATAAACCTAACGATCAAGTATGGAGTGAATTATGAGGGTTGGAAAATCACGGAGCTCACAATATTTTTAAAAATGGTTCACATCTGAGCATGAATGTTTTCTAATATTTTCTAGAACGGAAATAGGTTTAAATAGCCAAAGTATTAGTGTGATGTGCTGTCCATAGTTTCTCACGAAGGTGGATTACACCATTTTATTAGTTTCAAAATTTGGAATGCAATATGTAGTATTTAAAAATTGATTTTTGATTTGTATGGTTATATAAAATATTTATAATTATTTCTTCTTAACTTTATATTATTTATATACGCAATCCGTTTCACTATTTAAATATTAATATTCAAAATTTTAATAATGTATTTTGATTGAATGTAATGTTGAATGTTATTCAGTGAAAATCGTATACACGTATAAATTGATTCGTGACTTGAATGTAAGGTCTGTTCAATTAATAGGGCACCGAACCACGTTATGTTGTATCTAGGAGTAGGCTACTTGAAATCTGCTGATTTTTATACGACACGTACAACTACTAGTGCCAGTAAGGTACACTAAATTTCAAGATCTAATGCAATGCCTAATGGGAGTTATGCCCTAAATAAGAAATGTAAAAAATGGGATGTTCAAAAAATTAGCACTGACACGACAGGTTTGTTATTGTAAATGCCAGAAAAGTCGTGATAGTATCAAATATCAGTGTACTCGTTATTTTTGTTTACAAATAAACAATATTGTGTGAGATTGATCGATTTTGAAAAATATTGGCGAGCATTAAATGAAATAGCTTCCTAAGGTATCTGACTATGTCATCTCAAGGTTGCTCTTACCCCTGTTGTTCAAACCGACGCAGCAAACTATGAATTCTTTTGTGACCCTGAAGTACTTGGACAAGTTTGTGATACAAACTAAGCCGTCCCCCGCATTTACCGTACTATATTGACCTGCAAGTACGGTACGGATGATGCTAATTTGTGAACAAAAATTCATTTTTTGTAAAAAAAAATGTTTAAATCCAAGGTGAATGGGAAGTAAATGTACAAAATTTACAAAACAACCAATTAGAATTAATTAAGTACGAAAACATCACAACATCTCTCTGGTGGTGATCTAATATTTGGTAGCAAACCGTAATAAAAATTTATGAGTTCTCTTATGTACTCTTATGCAATTTTGAAAGTATGAATCTTCTTAATTTTTCGTACTGTGTTGCTCTTGATCGAGTGCGGTATGGGCACATTGAAATCTTTGATTTTTTAATAAACACACCATGAAAGCAAAGCTTTGGGTATTCTTGTAAATTTTGTACATTTACTGCCCATTCACCTTGGATTAAAAAATTTTTTTTTTACAAAAAATGAATTTTTGTTCACAAATTAGCATCATCCGTACCGTACTTGCTGGTCAATATAGTACGGTAAATGCGGGGGATGGCTAAATTTTGTATCACAAACTTCTCAGAATACTGGATCGTGGTTAACAATCGCTGTTTTTGTGTTGATACTAGGTATGGATCGTTGTTATTCACGAGTAAAGATTAATTTAAATTCTGAACTTTGATGTCAGTCGCAGATAGCATTGTTTTCAATCAACCTGTTGATTATATCCGGAGGTCTACATTTTAACTGGTCCGACATATGGTATATAGTTATCGACTAGTTAAATATAAAATGGTAGGTAATTCCAATTTTTGCTTTCATTTCTGATATGTAAAGTTGACGACCGGGCTTGAAGAACTAATCGATCAAGGTTTACATATAAAGGTAAAACACGTTAACCTTAATATTTGTAAATTAAATGCATACTTAAGCTTGCACCTCTGTCGCTTCACCCATGATGTTTCACTCTTTTAAGTGTATATACTGAAATAGGCAGATGTATATTCGTTTGTTTGACACCAAATAAAAAACTTTGCATAAAAAACGCGTAGCAGGTGTACTATACAATAGAACTAATCTCATAGTCATATATTTGACATTTTTACACTAGCGTCACCGCACGTTATCTACTTCTCAAACAAAAACCTGCATCAATCATTTCAATGCTAAGACCAACTGATATCATTCCAACTTGATTTCACATGTACTGCCGTACCTATTTCGTTCAGGCCTCTGTCTATGATATTTAAAATGGCATCAAACAGTAATACTTGTCTTAGATAAATACAGGTAAAATTTATCAGCTCTGTCATTAGTGAATTGCTGGATAATATTTATTTCACTGTTATAGCAAAGCATAACCTTATAAATGTCACGAAAAGAGTAATCCTTGGGCACAACAAAAAAGTATATTATGTTAAGACTTGCATTTCTATCTAGTATTCCTCGGTTTCTTCGAAATAGTTTGATGTGGTTATCCATATTGTTATGTCTCACTGCGTTTTCCCGACCAGCGACCGCAAGCAAAACGATATTCTAATTTTTAGGTGGCAGCATCCAAACTGGACAATTGTATACATGCTCCCCAGCAGATATCTCACGCTTGTTTGGAAACCCCGAATAAGCCATGGTCATATTCTTTCTCAACAAATATATGGTTAACTTTTCATTTTGACGGTGTCCTCAACAGGATGCCATCGTTTTTACAAATTGGGAACAACCCTAGTCGGTATAAAGTTTGACATGTTTTTGGCGTCAGTGTTTGGTAATGCAACGCCACTTGGCCGGACATGAAAAGCCAATCTCCGATGCAACTTGAAATTTAAGGTCTTACAGAGAATGCGCTCCTCGAAACGTATCTGACGAACAAAGTATTTATACTTCGTGCTTATTCATCTTTAGCTTACGTCTCTACATACGCAAATTTATATCATTAGCATGAATGGCATTGAACGATAATGAAGTCATCAATAAAAATACCTTTTCAAATAGTAAATGAAAACATTACCTGTCAAAAATTTAATCTGCAGAGATACCATGAACGGTCTATTCCTATACACACCATTAGTGGGCAGCCAGCGCCATGCAATGTGGAGGAGCAGCCAGCTTCACACATAACCTATTTTTAACCTTTGGTTTCTACGTAACATAGAGGCAGTTGACTTCGCAACACCAGCAGCTGAACTGTCTTAAATACAGTAGCAGATGCAGATTAGTTGCCAGTAGTATTTTTGTCTTGTTTGTAACAACATATTATTGGACAATGGGTAGGTATAAAACACTTCAGCAAATTAGGGAAATCGCCGAACCTGGCGATATTTTGGAGTTTGACCGGGGTTACTATAGTCACTACGCCCTTTATCTGGGGAATGACAGGGTCATCAACATTGACGCGGAGGACAAGGAGAGTACTTCTGCTTTGATTTGCGAAGAGTCCTTGGCCACGGTCTGCAGGGATTCCAAGGTCCGGGTGAATAATCACAGTGGTACTGCTCAAAATGAATTTCGCGTTCGAGCAAGATCAGTCTGGAAATAATTAAGGCAGCCAGGCAAAATGAGGGTCGTCGTGTGCCACTGCCACGACTTTATGGGTACAAACTGTGAGTACTATTGCATGTTATGGAGATATGGCGCTGGATTTAGTACCCAGGTGAGAAAGACTGTTGAGAGAAACTTGAAAGGTGTTTAATATGCATGAATTTATGCGATAATATCAAATGTTTTATTAATGGCTTACTACAACAAATTTTATCACAGGTTGACAGTCCACTTACTTCCGCCCACAGCGGAGAATATGTTGCAACAGCAGCAGCAGTGGTGGCAGGAGTAGGGGTTGCAGCTGGTCTGCTGATGAGGTACGTTAGAAATAAAAATGAAAACTAAAATTAAGCGATAACATACCATCTAGCGTTGGAAGCCTACAATGTAAAATAATTCCTCATTTCATGTTACAAGATTCAACATCAAATGTGCTAATATTCTTGTTTCCATAATCTGACAATTAGTCACCGTTTTTGTAACAACTTCAGCTAATATTTAAAAAATGTATGCTAAACTACAGTGATTCAATAAACTGAAATGCACCAAATGAAATTTTGACAATAGTTGATTTATTTAATATTTTACCCAATTTGTCAGTACCGTTAGTTGTGCCGTTTAAATTGGCTATAGAACAACTGCTCATCCTCTCGTATAGTTCGTGCGACCCAAATAACGAAAGTGTTAAACCACATTATATGCAGCAATGATAGTTTGAATGCTCGCTGTAATAAGTAGCGTGCGAGTAGTTCATCCTAATTTTATTGATATTCATTATATAATACAATGTCTTTATAGTTAATTGGTTTTAACTTTTGCAAATTTTTGAATACTTAGTTTAAATCTGAATACTAAAGTTTATTTAATATTCTCTAATGTAACATTACAACTAGTAATAAATTATAATTAATAATAGGTTTATTGAAAATGCTGACACAGTACAAGATCAATATTTTAAGTTAGCATCTACAACAATAAAGTTATGTTATGTCTAAATTCATAATAAAGTAGAACGCATTCCTCATGTCATGAAAATAACGAATGCTCCTCTTTTAAACTAGTTCTAGATAACCTGTATTTTTATAGCTGCAGTTTGTGTGGCAAAATCATTCAATCAAATATTTAACCATACAGAGATCATTCTTTCTTGAAATATGTTAGCGTTTTTAATAAGCCCACAGATATTTACTTCGTCTATTGTAGCATTCCCTTTCTATCATAAAGTCATAAAGCATACGATTATAGCCTCCTTATTTTACTAATTTATTTACAATCCTGCAGTTGCACCCACGGTCCACCTACACCCTTGCACCTAGCAGATCAGTAACCTGATCATACATCACCTCAACTTTATCGTTCTATTTGTCCTGACAGAGCTTAAAACATCATGAGCATATCCACCGAATTTTCAGCTACGTACTGAAAGAAATTTTGTGTTGTATCCCCCTCAAATTTTGTGAATCCGTAGTATATGGCCACCGGGCGTTGTGCTTTTATCTGGCGAACCCAATACCGCCTTCGGCTTGACAAAGAGGTCAGCTGGCATTTCCATCCGTGCATTACGCGCATACTCATTTCATTTACCTTCACAGCTGATGTGAGAGCTATTGTGCCAACACAGTAGGAACCACCTGCTGCCACCAGAACTGCCATGTAGATTTCTACTCCAAATAGATTCCAACCTGTAAATAGTAGCCAATTCAAACCCACCATGTAGACCACACCCAACCCAATCATAAGTCCCATTGCCAATTTTACTGTGGTCATTCCAGTGTTATTGATGTAGTTCAATTCGTTGTAAAGCCTCAAGGTTTCGTCAGACAGACCTCGTTTTGACAAGGCGTCTAGGGATGTTTTGTATATTTCCAGAACGACCAGTGTAGGCAGTATAACTGCATGGATTATTTCGACACCCTTCTGAAATTATCAATTGCATCCAGCAATATCGCAGCAGGGTTATGACATACCTGGTTATTGCCGTGCTCCACAAATATGGACAGTACACCCGAACAAGGCGTGGCACAGGATCAATATTCATAGCGATGATGAAGGGTACCAACAACAAGGGCACAAACAGCAGTATCAATGTAACCAGGAAAGTGCACATTCCCAAGACGTCAATATTACTCGGTCCAATATTCCGGGGATTGTTTGATGGAGAACCCAAATTTTTTATTTTTTCTCCATACCTCAGAATTGGGTTGAAATACTGCAGGAGCATCACGTGAGAGGAATGCCAAAATATTGCCCCGACTAGCTCAAAAATACTATAGAGCATGACGACGCATCCGTAGACCATAAGCAGGCCGACTGAAAGGGGTATACGTTTGGTGACCAACATTTCATACGTAAGTACGAGAGCCAGTAATTCTGACATGTGTATTACCGACACAGAGATTTTGAAGGGAAGGAGTTTTCTCTTATTCTCAATTAGAACCAATTGCTTTTCTTTGGTGTCAATGTGAATTGGTAGGGGATAAGGAAAGAGTAGTTTAAACACCTTGTTGCTGAGTTTGTATGAAGCCCACACCAGAGGGGTTGCCATTGTCACTGAAAATAAAAAAGTAAATTTATATTTTGCTTCTGATATGAATAATTTTAAACCGTGTTGGTATTCCTACTAGAAGCTAAAATCTCCGATTATTACATCTCAAAGAAAGATTTTCACTTACAAAGAACAGTACCTGGGTGTCAAACCGGAAAAGTGATGAATTTGGTATTTACTTATAGTTTCCGACCTGCTGAACTCAGTTAAATACAAATTGGCTCTGAGTGGGGCCTTATATGACCCCCACGGGGTCGTGCTTGGCACGAATCCATCATATACAGGTAACATTCCTATTCAAGTAAATGGAGTTTTAAAACTTGTAAATTCCGCTTCATCCAATCCATCGTGCATGCTTCAAATTTGTATTGCCTAGTTTAAACCATGTGACGCCATCATAAATGATTCAGGCTGAAGGTCGCTTTTCCTTAGTTTTATGGACCACTCCTCAAAATTAGTATACAGGTAGACCTATACGAAATACCGCAATATACCAAGTTTGGGATTACTATAGAGACCCGAAGTGGTTCCAGTGGTGCGGTACCATATCCTTCTTACATGGCAAGCATGTTTTGGTTGAACACAAGTAATTCTGGAAATTTGGTAAGCCAGTAGAAATAGAGTCAATCCGTTGAAAATAAGCTGACACTTGTAAAATTACTAACCATACTGGTATCAACTATTTTTAAATCATTTCATAAATCGATATGAAAATATATTCAAATGCTTCGCCTTCCAGTACTTATTCATTTAATCTTATCGTACCATGACTTACATAACATAAGTCGAAACAAGACCAAGAAGCTTTACTTAAGTGATTATTAAAATTCTGTTTTTATGAACGCTGTTGGCATCCCATGACGTACATTTTAATACGGGACTGTCGTAGCCAGTGTCGTAACTTCGATGTATAAATATAGATACTGGTATCCAGGTTGTTCCCTGAACGGGGCTCTCCCTTTGGATTTAGTAGATAAAAATGTGGATTATAAATTAGGAGTCATACTGTTGATATGTTAGCACGTAAAAACAAATAGTTAAACGTAAAATACTACCGATGCACTACTTCCTCAGGAATTTTCCCAGTGACTATTTTACAAAATAAACACAATCACTTTAGTCTATCCTACCCATTAGTAATGCTCAGATGGCGCATTTGAAAGGTTATAAACTATCATTGAATTTTGACGTTAATTTCTAATCTGTTTGAAAAGAGTTTGTCAAGCTTTTTATGTATATGACAACTATTTAAGATGACTAGTACACCCGTGCCTACAAAAGCACCTTACTCGATAATCAATTGTTTATTCATTGTAAAACAAATTTAATTAATGTGAAATTAATTTATTCATCGTCTGTAAAACCGCAATATTCAAATTAAATTATTCCAGCCCCTTTACAACATTCTTCAAAAATCTAAATTTAAAGATCTAGTGCAACTGTAGAGGGGTTTTCAATTGTTGCATCACTTGTGAGTTTGACACTGGGATGCTGTATACTGTATGTTGATTTATTAACATCGACCACAATTTCACCGTGAATGTCATATTTTGACCCATGATATCCTAAGAAAGCAGCTAGCCTTTTATCGTTAAATTTATTACTAATACATGAGGCTGCGAAATGTATGTCCAAGAAAGTACCAATACGGTTACAACAACATGTTGACATGTTTACATGGTATTCAAAGTTATAAATTGTTGCCAGTTATTCCTGTAGAAATGCCCTAGGTACCTCAAAATCTTACTAAAAACGAAGTGGTATAAGTAGAAGCAAGTTAATATGCAATCGTTGTTACCTAAGCAAGCTTCCACTAGTCTTTGCAAGTGGGAAATGTCCCGACAAGATTCTCGAGAAAATTCTCGTCCGAGATATTTTCTGGTCTCGAATTTCGTTGAAACTATCGAAAATTTTACTGCGTTTATTTTTTCAATATTTCTGTCATGGTGGTTTACACAACTGACGTTACAACAACCTTAGAACAATAACCACATGTATATAGAGGATTGAAAAGAAGACTCGGTATTGCAGAGAGCAAGTGTTGATTCAACTGTTGTTTCGCTTTTAATATTTTGAATTTTTAATTACTGCAACGCTATTAGTTTCAGCTTGATCATCTTCCATTACTTTATCCCTATATGTGACAGCATAAAAATTGATTCGAAAAACTCTCGACAAACCTTAGCAAACAACACAAAAGTGTTTTAAAAATTTGCCGACACAAATGAAAAGTATGAGGATATATTTCATTTGTTGCCTCACAGTGTCACACCACACTCCGTATTTATCAACCTCTTTGGTTGTTGCATATTTCTGACGTGTCAAAGTTCAATCTCCTCATCACTTTTAGTACAATAGGAAACAACATATAAGAATTTCCATCGAGACTCTCTTTGATGTCTCGAGAATTTCTCGAATATTTTACTCTCGTTCGAGAGTCTTGATAAGGCCCCGTTTGCAAACGCTAGCTAGCACACACGTCACAAAGGCGGTGAAGTAAGTCTGCGCTATGGGTTTCCTAACAACTAACGGACAAAACAAAGAAACCAAAAACTATACCGTGCAGTAAGTTACGATGTGTTTATAGTAATAAATTAGGCAATTTAGAAAACAGAACTTATGGGGGGCTCTGCTCACCGCATCCCCGCTTTTCTTTTTTAATAAATCAGCTGCAGTTTTTTTTCATAACTAATAGACATGTACTGCATAAACTTGCTGACATAAACTAAGGGTAAGCCATGTCTAGAAACCGGTAACCCCCTAAACACGTCACCATTCGACTGTAATTAAAATTAGACGATGACGGGGCCTATTCTACGCTGGACAACGTTCTCCAGGCCATACACACGTAGGGGCCGTACAATCGTTGGAACCATACACAATTGATAGTCGTACAACTTTATTACCAAAATTTATATTTTATTTTGAGAATTTTATGGGAAAAGAATGCAGAGACGCTAACTAATACATAGCAAGCATAACATTGACGCCAATAACAAACTGGTGAACATATTATAGGACATAAAGTAAACAGATGCGAGGTTGTGGTGCTAAAATTACTGAAAGCCAGTTTTTGGAAGTGATGTAATGTCGGTTTTCCACAAATTCCAAATTAATTCAACAATACAATTTACTATGTACCAAATGCATGTATGACGCAAATAAAACACTTGACAAAAATTGGTGATAAACCCAAACGTAATATAATATGATTTGAAATCTAACACGGACAATTGCAAGGCAACATTTTGGTAAGAATTAACAGTAATAGTTTAAACGACCAAAATAGTTTTAGCAAAGAAGTATCCTTCCTGTCGTAAGAGCGCACTGTATTATTCGGCAGCAAAATTTTTGCGGAGCTGCGTCAAGTGATATACTCAAATTTTTTGTTACACATGCCTCATAAAATCAGTATATTACATACATATTAACATCATCAAAAGATTTCTTTACACTTCTATTTGGTGCAGCTTCCTAATAAAACATTTTTATCCTGTCAAAGACCAACACAAAATTTCTAAGGTGTAACACAGTGGAAATCCAACTTAATAAGTAATCTTGGCATTATCTATTATGCACAGTGTAGCTAATGCTGTACTTTATGTATATTATGGTAATGAATCAATCAGTAAATTTTCTAAATGTCTTAAATAACTTTGCACTTATAAAAATATTCATGATAATCAGTATGTTACTCATTATTAACTACGGAAAGTAGTTTATGCGATCAGTATGTTTGTCTGTATGTCTGTCAATCTGTAATCACTATAACTTTTGAAAGGGTTGACGGATTTCGCTCAAACTTTGCATAGGGGTACCTTAGGTAAGTGATGTACCCTATTGAAATTCAGCCAGATCGGACAAGTACGATGCGAGTTATTGGGGCTGAAAGGTACCCCATAGTTGTAAATGCAGAAAAAAGTTCTTTATAAAAATGCAAAAATCGAACTGTTGCTCTTGAACGACAGGGAACTTTAATATTATTTTATGTAGAAAGATATCTTGGCGGATTTCGTAGATGAGAGTTGAAGGTCAACCCCCAGGGGGGTGACGGGAGGGGTAAAATTAAAAGATTGCCAAATTAGCTCAAATTTAGAATATACGTAGTTGTAAGGTAGCTAAATACTTCTGCCAAGTAGGGACTATATTGGTTAATCCCTGTTGCCCCGAGGGAGCGTATAAGTAAAAATTTTGTTTCAAGACGCCAAGTCCTATCCACATGGGGATTTTACCGTTCGACTTGTAATAAAAAAGGCTTTAATAGTTGTGGAAACCAAGTGGAAACTATTTTTTTACTAAAAAGGTAGAAAAAAATGAATTGAAAACACGGGATTGTTAAGTGGAAAAAAGTTGATTGGAAAATTTATTGTCAAGCTTTCGAATAGAATCTCTACTCTTCTTCAGGACAAAAAACAAGACAAAAACTTTGTCAAAG
>JAHZNE010002605.1:0-31972 GCA_027744055.1 Callyntrura sp. NNG-2020 | reverse complement strand
GATTTAAAATATGTTAAATACTCGGACTCGGCCGAGTCGAGTGATTTTGGTACTCGGGGTATCCCTAGTGTTGTGTCATCCTATCCAGCGTTTGTTAAAGATTGCATTATATTCAAAGGGAAACAACTGATCTATCATGTTGCATTGTTGTTGCAAGTTTGTAAGATGTCGTAGCATAATATGAGTTTTCCACAAGTTGCTAATGTTCTCTGACATGATATATTGTTGACGATTAATTTCAGGTTGCCCCCTTGGAATATCTACGCCATGTTACCATGGACAACACCGACGGCACGGAGGGTGCTGGCAGTGACCCTTCTAGCAGCCAACTGGGAATATCAGTACTTATTGATCGGTTTAACGAAGTAAGTTATTTCGCTGAAAAGAATCTTTTTGTAATTTACATGTCACTACAACGATAGCCATGTTACATTTCACCACAGGTGTCCCTTCCCTACATCCCTACCCATAGACATTATGTTCTTAGTACGCATCAGATCCTGAGAGACATATTATTACAATATATCATACCTGTCACGTAATTTGTGTATCCTCTACAGTTGACAGTGTACTTCAATGGTGGCTGGTGCATAGTTTTATATAAGTAATCATCGCCAATCAATATTCTTTGTGAAAGTAGACGAAAGGGAAGTAGACCTTTCTTGTCGGAAATATTGCTGTTGTACGAGATAAAACCATTTTTACATATATTTCCGTTTCTTTCGGTATTTAATATTATCTTGTGCATGCACAAGCATGTAAATATGTACATCCATATAGGCGACGCAGCCATGCCAATCAAGTGTTATTAGGTACAAGAAGATATAGATATAACAGTACGGTATGTCTCTGAAAGGTTTTGTGGCCCCATAGGTATGAAACATTTTACCGGTCCGATCCGCCATTCCAGCACACCACGACGCTACGTTTAATTTAGCTACAAGTGTACATCACATGTCGCATCGCATCTTCTATTATCGTGTTTTCTTCTATCCCTTAGAAATTCATTAAGTTCACTATAATTACAGGGGTTTCTTTGGGTCAGGACTGAAAGAAATTCCATGTTTCAATACACACAACTGTGATTAGATGCTGAACCCCCGTTCATTTCCGTGCTTTTATGTCTCTCTAGAGTTAGAAGTGGCTCGGCAGAAAGGAAAGAGGATAGGAGTACACAATATATTATGCATAATGAAAAACATACGTGGAAATTCTTTCAACCTTGGCAAAGAATACGTAGGCTGCGTGGAACAGTTGTAATATTTTTATCTCAACATTCCTTGGTTACAACATCAGAATTCCACGTTGAGCATACATTCGGTTGCTGCGGGGGGAAACTGCTGATAAAAATATTTCAACACGGACGTTTTTACCTCAAATCCCTGGGAACGCCGTTAGGATTAGTCCTGCAATATTTTCCCGATATGGGAACAGAATGCATCAAAATCTCAGCAACCCTTTCAGAATTTCACTTGTGATCACAGAAAAAACCCCCTGTGGTGATAAATATTGTGGTGCGGGGACTTCAGACATGGTTCTATGCAGCTGTTTACTGTATTTACCAACACATCTAATTTCTCGTCCTCGTTTACACGAACGTCTTTCTCCTTCGAATAATGCTCAGTCTCACTGCGCTACAATAAACAAAAACAAGCTACCTAGCTAGTAGCTACCTACGTCTTTGTTTTCAATTTTGTTGGCGGAATGCGCCAATTTAAGACTCCCCAGTCCCCCAAGTCATTAGCAAGTCGATCTGATCCGACTGTATAAGATTTCCGTCGGTCTCATTTCTCATAAAAATGTACATCTTAGTTTGGCAGGAAAGGTCACCTCATCTCACATTTCTTTTTCGTACAGTCAAAATAATCATGAGGGCTTGTTTAT
Source organism: Callyntrura sp. NNG-2020 (assembly GCA_027744055.1). Classification (NCBI taxonomy): domain Eukaryota; kingdom Metazoa; phylum Arthropoda; class Collembola; order Entomobryomorpha; family Paronellidae; genus Callyntrura; species Callyntrura sp. NNG-2020. The sequence goes on along the minus strand of JAHZNE010002605.1, from coordinate 30,088 downwards.
AAAAACGGGTAAAATTAGATTTTTACATTTTTACAAAAAACAAGCAAATAATATTCAGACGCGTTTTTATCACACCATCTATATTTAATTTTGTGTATGGGCTATATTTATAACTATGCAGACACCTTTTCGTTTTCTCGACAATTCAATTTACACTTTTAAGCGTTTCAAGTCTAACGTAATAAAGAATATGGCATTTCAGTTGTCAGATTTCCTATTATGCATTTAATGCTTCATAGTCTATTAGATAACAATTGATGTATTAGGCAAAGTATTTTTTTGATATTTGGCAAAAACTGATTATGTTGGCGTACCCGTATCGCGAAAACAAATTTGCTAGTCAGAGCCAGTGGTAACATGCTTATCAACGTGCCTGCTGCTGAGCAAAAAAAGTGTTATGAAACCCTGGGAAAAACAACCATAAAATACGCGTATAAATTAGCTGGTTCTAGATTTTTAGAATCGGTGGCATGTAATGGTGCTTCTGGGAGTGCGATACGTTGTCGTTACAAAATGAGATGTTGGAAGAAGATTGCCTTATATGATGCTAAATCTTATTAAAGACGCTCATCACGCCTGACAAGAACCTTTTTCCGTCTCTAATTTTCTCAAAAAAATCTCTAGCAACCCATTTTCTTCTACAGCTCTGAGCTGATGAGCTGTTTGTACGCTGCAAAAACGCTGAATATATACTCGGGTGTGTACATGATATGTCTATTTATATTTACATACACAATAGAAAACATTTCATATGCTCAGCAAATATTTCATAATAATAAGGGACATAAATGTACGTCTACATTGCATGCACGGAAAACTGATCATCTTTTCTGCAGTTTGAAACATTTTTGATACGGTTACTTAATGAGACAAGACCACGTAGTACATATGCCGCATGAAATATGCCTCGCCAAGCCACCATTTATTAGATAGCACAGTACTCTGTGGTACCTATTGCATTTGATGTTTTAGTCTGTGAGACCTTCCAGCTGTCGGCCGTTCTTGGTTCCCCTGTAAACTATGAGGTTGGAAAAAACTTACTTCAAAAATCCATTCCTGTGCCCCTCTAGTGTCCCCCAAGGGCCTATTGACTAGGTCTCTAGCGTGGTACAACAAAGATCTCTCATAGGACGCTATACTTGTATACTCACGATCAGTCTCAGTTTGTTCCAGATTCGTTCATTCTGGTGACCCATAGGGGTGTCAAAATTTATTGTTTTACTGATAACGCTGATGTGCAGAATGGGGTTTCGGCGAAAGGCTTGCATCATGCTAATACCTACAACGTAATGTAAATATGACATGTCAGTAAGTTTCCGTTTCTCCGGAAAGGTGAACTTACTTTGATCTAGCAACTAGAACTCAAATTTGGTGCAAAAGTACCTTCAAAAGACTCACCCCAAAGTTTGACCCGGATTTCTGTCTTTGTAAATTCATCGTGTGTACATGGATGCTACGTTACTTTCTTACGTAACAAGAGTTACGTATAATATTGCAAAGTTTGTTCGTTCATATTAATGTTTTTTAGAATGTCCTTGTGGAAAGAGGAAACACAAGCTAATGCTGCTAATACTTTTTTCACTGATTTCTTTCCTCTGTCTCTTTCCCGTTGTTTCTACAGATAAGCTCCTGGGTTACACACTTGTTGGTTTCCCCGCCAAGCCATGAAGAACGGAAAGCAGTTTTGTCTTGCCTCCTCCGTGTGGCTCGTACAGCGTGGAACTTGGGAGCATTTGGAACTGCCGTTGAAGTTATTGCTGGCCTAAAGTAAGTATCTCTTACATTTTGTCAAGACTACTTTCTCCTTACAGAAACTGTTTCCCACAAATTTCTCTTTTGTGTAAAGGGGATTTTCTTGCGAAAAGTGTGTGTGGATTTCATATTATGCTTGAAAAACGTATTTCTACTTCTATTCTTAATTTTATTCAAAGACATCACAAGCTTCTTGTATTACAGCAGCATATGCGTGTGTAATAATAATAATAATAATAGGTATAAATGTATTCGTTATGAATATGCATTTATTGCTTATCATAATAATGTATCATGAAATGTTATATCTTATAAGCAATGATGACGATTTGATATATTGTGCTACTTCAACACTGCTCCTTTTTGTGGTCGGGTAAAATTATATCACTACCAGATTCTCTCGAATGAAGCTGACTAGGCTACACTGTTGGGTATTCCCCGAACGCTTCAATGCAATGTATGCATTCAGTTGTACCATTTTACCATCCTTGATCTTATAAAAAGAATATGTGTATGAAATGAAGGACGACTCAGGATGTTTCTTACGGCCCAATTAAGTATTTAATGCTATTCTGGAGCTCCCATGATGCTAAATAAATAAATATAATATCGTGAACATAGAGTGAGTAGCTGATTATAACGGCAATGACATCGAATAATATGGAGTACACGAAACGGGAATGCTTCTAAAATAGAATTGGCAAGCTAATAACTCTTGACTGTACAAAATCCAAAGGGCAACACTTTGCAGAGAAACTACGCATCTTTCCCAACCCGTTCAGTCAGTGTAGAAGGTTCTCTAATCAGATGGACTACAATAAGTGGAATGGCTCTCGTCACTCGATCCTTCGAAAATTTGATGGATGCTTTTACCATTTAAATTTACCTCTTTTTCCTCCAATATCAGATTATGTCTATATTTCGTCAGAAACAGACAACGTTATAATTAGGTTTTCTACTGGGAACTCTAGCAAAAAAGTAAGGCAGGACTCTTCCGATAATTATATTATTACTCTCAAATAATAACTTTTATTGCGCAACCATCCTTAAAGTCCTGTTTATGTGGATAGTGAAAGGACAGGATATCTAATTACGGTGGCCATTTGCCATTCAACTTTTGTTGTCAAATTTTAAGCCTGCTTTCATGTCCCTAGCCCAGCTTATTTGCTTTCTGGTAGTAGTAACTTCTCTGTCGCTGAAGAAATAGGAAACGAAATATAAGCAAGGTAGGAAGTACTAATTAAGTGGGGCAATGCGATACGTGGCCTACTGCTGTTATTACCTCCAACGGATGTAACCCTAATTGAAACTTTTTGTGCGCAGTATTGTAGAACGAAGATGAAAATTCGATGATGAATTTGGAGCACATTACAGACTTGTTCATGAAACTTCTTTGTGCTATTATGTACAAATATACTACAACAATTTTGGTGAATAAGGAGCTTATGAGCACGAAATGTAGAGATTGTAATGTTAATGGAAAGTTAGTGATTCTGGGTATTGATGAGAAATTATGGATTGTAAATTGATGCCTTCAGCTTCAGAAACAAAAATTTTACTTAGAAGCGTTGTATTCGTCGTTAATGATACTCCAGCCCTAATGGAAACAATGTCCTCCTTCCACACAGCAACTGTAGGTCAAAATCGTATGGAGTATTTTTGGACCGGAGCCCCCTCTATGTTGTGGCTGACCTGAATATTCACCGTGAAGCTGCTGTGTTTTGTCTAATGACGGAGATGTTATCAAGACAATAGCATGTATTATAATATCACAGAGGAGTAGGGGCAGGGGTTTCTTTCGGCCTCCAGCCGTTAAAGCCAAGTTGTAGGCCGACGGAAACTACTTGCCTCTATGGCTCTGAACCCCAGCCAATACTGCTATCTATCGATAATTTCACCGAAGGAACCGCTCACCTATTCTAATGCATATGGCCAAACATGTATGTACTTCAAAGGACCGATTTTTTAAGAACTGCCACTATTGAGTTTCCTCGAAATAATGAGGCCGGAACACGTGGACTATATGATGCTTCCGATGGATGGATCTGTTGAAGATGATGATAATTAGGACGCAGTCAAACTTTTTATGGAATGATTGGCTTCTCTGCTTTCATTCGAGCTTGTTTATTTTTACTGTCTGCTGTGTGCTATAGCTTTCATTGTGCGACAGGGTAATATGTATATGTCCAATTATGTATGATGATGAAAATTATACTTTCATGATAGTTGCGAGTAATCCTGTTTCTAGATGTAATTCCTAATGTTTGGTATAATATTTCAATAATTAATTCCATGTGTATTATCTTTCCATATTACAGGTCGCCAAAACTTAAGCCATTTTGGCTATCCCTTCAAGAGAAGGATGATTATGTACCTACTCTAGACTACCTTACAAAAGCGCTGCTTGGCAGTGCGTCTGACACTAATCTGGGAAAGCTTGATACGGACAAGGAATGGAGTGCTCCAGAGTATGAAGCGGCAATGAAAAGGGCACTGAAAATTCCTACGTGTCCCATCGTGCCCTTTTTTGGAGCATATCTCAGAGAGTTGAGAACGGTGTTAAACACGCCATCTCTTATAGTGCTCTCCTCTGGATCAGAGTATCATCAATTACAAGTAAGCAAAATGAGCAATATCCTGTTAGTTACAATAAGACATTATAAGAGCTGTAATTACATGGTGGTTTGGAAAAACAGCAATTGGCTGATCCAGACGCTGATGATGACTACTTCACTAAAATTGGAACTGGAAGTTTATTGAGTATGAAAAAGCTGCGAAAAGTTCAGTTCATCTTTGAACGAATAAGCGTAGTTCATCAGCATCACGCCAAGCGGCAGCAAAAAACAGCTTTCCTCAATGCAGACAGACTAAGGTTGGTTATCGCCATTTTTCTTCGAGATAGAACATTCTCAGAAATTTATAGCATATGCATATATGTAATTTCTCCATTAATGCGCATCTTTTATTCTCTAATTGTTTTCGGTTTTTCATTTTTCCGTATTTACATTTGCAATCATGAAGTATTCATACCTCCAGTATTGAGAGATCTGGATACCCCGATGATGATGACTCTCAGGATAGCTCTGATGAGTTTTACTGTCACAAAAGTGATGCAGCAGAAGAACCTTCTCGCGCTGCTGTCTGTGGTTACGAGCCTGTTCAGCCTATTAGTCATGATCCAGAAGTATCCTTCATCCAATTTGACAGTACAAGAAATTCTATTGATTTGCACACTCTCCAGTCATTGCACCATGGGTGTACAGCAATTCACGTTGATAGCGATGGAAGGTCAGCTTTTGTTTGGGTTAAACTGGAAAAATCATGTGGCACTATAACTTGGAGTAAACCAGTCTGGAGCTCTCTTCGTTTCTCCCATGCTCAACCTGACTATTTTCTTAACGTTGACCCTGAGACACTACCAGTACTTCCAGGCCTCCTCATGAAGTACGGTGGTGGCCCAGGAAGTGGAAGTGGTGGCGCGGGCTCAAGTGGTCCAACTGGACTCGGTCCCGATGTTGCTAACGTTGGTCCTGAAGAAGGTTATGTTGACTTGAACGGTGTAAAAGAGGTTGAAGTCGGCAGCCGAGATATTGACGTTGCTGCAACAATGAAACGGTAAGCAACGATGTACATATAAAGGGGTTTGTCGGAAGACAAAACGTATGCATTCGGGAATCTTAAACTATATTTTCCATATTACATGCATTAACTCATATAGATACGGCGTTGAGTCATGGCCTGTGAATGAATCTTGTATTTCCCTGGTGTTTGGGATGGTATTGAGTGACAATCGATACACCGCGTTTGTTTTTCCGCCTCGAATGGCTGGCCTTTGGCTAAACGGTAAACACGATTATGCTGTTAGATGTCTATTTAATGGACAGCTGTGTTAAAGTAAGATGGATTGATCTTTTAAGGGCTGAGAGCTGTTGTGAAATCTCTTCGGCGTGTAATTGGTAAACCGGACCGTAGACTGGTTTGGCTTAAGGAACAATATTTACAACTCTACTATGAGGATGGGCGATGTCTTGCCCCTACTATGGCCGACGCTATTCGGGTATTAATTTATTGAATGTTTTGTACATTTCCAAGCTTTGCGTAAAATGTAGTAATTTGAAATAGCAATATAAATTTCAAACAAATGGATTTCCTTTAAACCTGCCTATCTCTTTAACATATTTATATTTGGGGCATTGAGCATTGATTATCATCACAAGTTATATTCATTTCTGTACACCGTCTAATTTTCTGGCGGTGATGTAGGTGTTTGGTGGCAGGCGGTGGTCTTCTGCTACTCCACAGGGTAATGCACCTGACACACCTCCATTTCGGAGAAATGCGTCTGTTAAATTTGGAAAGAAACGTTCTCTGGCAAATATTCATATGATAAAGGTAATTGTTCGTTATTTTAGTGGGATTACTAGGTAAAGTTAAATTTTGTCAGGGGATAAGGGCAATTTCTCATTTCATTAATTTTGTACTAAAAGCATGATTGTAACACACTATTTAGGAATCCTTAATACGTGGTACCGATCACACTATCAGTGAACTCCATCGCCCTCCAAGTCCCGCTTCTAAAGGAAAGGACACTGGAGATGGATCTGCACCAAATACACCACCGCATCAACATCCAACTTCATTGACCAGAATAAAGAGTGCTGCTTCCATGGTACCTGGAACGTATGATGGCTCCCCCTCTCCTCAAGCTCGAGTTTCTGCTCTCACCCACGAAACTAGGCTAAACTTTCAAAATTTCGTTCTATTATTTCAAGCTTTCAGGTAGGCTGTTTTTACATGTTACTGATACATGTTGTGTATATGCGAAATTGACTGAAACCAAGTTGTGTTCACACATTTAAGTATCAATCGTTTATAATATATATCCCTTTACTTTGCAAATAATTAACTAGTTTACGAGCAAGAAAGGATTTGAGGGATTTGTTCGATTCCATCGCTTCTGCCCAGAAATCTGATTGTCAAGCTGAATCCTCATTACCTGATTCACCAGACCGAAGCCAATCTTCGTCGACGTCAGGTACAATTTTTTTTCTTGTTAACTCCACCGGCGGCTATGTACTTTTTGCAAGTGTAAAAGTATTCATGTTTCATTCTTTAGCTGGAGCAACCCCTCGGCAAGTATTCAAAGGTAAGATGCATCCTACCAGTACAAAGCCAGAAAGCAAGTTCATTTACGATGCGATTGCATCAGCAAGCATTGTTCAAAATGGCGCTGGGGTTGAAACATCTCGAAGTCGAGTCGTGACAATGTCTGCTTTCACCGCTTTTCTCAAAGTACAACAAGGAGAACGGAAAACGGAAGCGGAAGTTAAAATGCTGATAGAGGTTATTAATTTACATAACGAGACATGCGACCATATACTCCTTACCTTTCCCATAAACCATTGACTACTGACATACAAAATAACACGTCTCGTCGCTTTTATTTTATGCAGCGCTTTGAACCCGACGAATTCTTACGGCAACAACATTGCATGTCCTTTGAAGGGTTTGCCAGATACATGATGTCCAGCCACAATTTAGCATTTGTCAGTGAACGGATTGTACCTCAAGAAGCAGAGTTGGATCACCCACTGGCACATTACTACATTGCTGCTAGTCACAACACATATTTAACGGGGCATCAGTTAAAAGGAGAATCTTCCGTTGAGCTCTACAGCCAAGTAAAACTTCTTTGCATTTACGATTAGTTAATAAAATTAGTCGGTAGTGTTATATTTCCGGAAGAACGTTTATGCTTGCGTTGCATGTTTTGGAATTTGGATGAAGCTTATGTCTCACTTTTATGCATAAATGTAAATTGCTTGTTCATTTTCCTGCGATCCAGGTATTACTTACTGGCTGTCGGTGTGTTGAACTTGATTGCTGGGACGGGGACGACGGCGATCCTGTAATTTACCATGGACACACTTTCACAACAAAAATTCCCTTCAGACAAGTGGTAGATGCGATCAATAGGAGTGCATTTTTAGCCTCGTCCTATCCCGTGATCCTGTCCATTGAAAATCATTGCTCGCTTCAGCAGCAGTCTAGAATGGCGCTTACTTTCCAAACGGTCTTTGGAGAAAAGCTTATTACGAGATTCTTGTTTGACGCAGATTTTACCGATGATCCTTGTCTCCCTTCACCAGCTCAGTTAAAAAATAAGATACTAATAAAAAACAAAAAGATTCACGCAGAAATCATTCCTAATCCCCCTGTACATCAGTCAACCACGGCACAAAGCTCCTCAAATCCTTCAGGCAGGAATCGATCTGGAAGCCGTCCGCAATCTCACAGAACAAATAGCATTGTGAGCAATGTCAGTGGAGGATCCATGAACGATGAGTTTTCAGAGTCAGACTCTGATTACGAGGACGAAATCCCTGACGGTATTAAATCATTTTTTCCTCATATTTTATTATTTGTATTATTGTAGTCAAATCTTTCTCCTTGGTTGAATGTTAGTCTTAGTCTTCCATATCATGTTGTATTTACAACAGTGCGGTTTAGCTTTTGATTAGGTAGCATCATCACATCATTACAGATTATATATACGATTGTGTTTTTGTGTTGCTTTCATGAAGAGCGCAAAGTCTTAAGGCATAACATAAAGCGTAACCCCATATTAACGACGAAGGAGAAAAGTAACCACTTTAAGTCTAAATACACTGAATGCCCAAAGATTACAGAGACTTCGTCCTTGACTTTCCTTTCTAAGCTATCGACTTAAAGTTACATAGTTGTCAGATTTGGATTTATGTGTTGTTCTGTTGCCATGCAATGTTTACATGATATAAGGCATTGTTGCTTGCTACCATTGTACGGTCTAAAAAATGGGTGACTAGGTATCCAAAAGACTAAAATAGGAAAATTTGTACCTCGATAGTATGTCGAAACCGTCCGGACACGGTTTGAAATGAATAGAGTGTATCATGGTCAGGAGTTTTTATTGGAGGTGTATATATGATAGCTCAGACTCATATGCGTAGTAACTGACGAATTTTAATATATTTTCAACTTGACAGAGCGTCTTGTTGTCTCACGACAAGCGTCAGAGCAAGCCCTACCTACAACCCCAAGGACAGATTCTCTGACCAGTCAGGAGTCGTCAGTGAAAAGTAAGCGTGGAGCTGGGCTTATGGGTACTAGTGCCCCATCTGTTGTTGGTCAGGCAGGTGAACAAGGAGAATGGGTTGTAGAGTTCGAAGACGTGCCAAATTATCAAAAGAAGAAACAAAGCAGTCAAATTGCTCGGGAACTGTCCGACCTTGTTATCTACGTCCAAGCAATCAAGTTCCGAGGTTTAACGACTCTCAGCCCAAGCAGTTCTGTTAGAAACAAGATTATGCAAAAGAAAAGCATTCTACCAGCGCCAAATACTTCTGCTAGTCAGCCGGTAACTCCAGCAACGTCGTCCGTTGTCACAATTCCCTCGGATCATTATCCACGTCGTGTTCAGACAAACCATCCAGTACTGACTTTTACTATACAATTTCGCGACTTGGCTTTCATACGTTTTACCGTTATTGATGGCAGTAGTGGAAGCAGTGGAAGTGGTCATCCACTAGCGCAAAGAGTCATTCCCTTTAAAGGAATGCGACAAGGCTACCGTCATGTCCGATTAAGGAGCATCACGAATCAGCCACTTCCCGTCACTACTCTGTTCATACATGCAAGATTTGAAGAGGAAGGTGAAGAGATGAATGTTCCAAATGGACAGAGAAGCCTCTCTAAAGAAGACTCTTTAAGAGAGTCTATGCTCGACTTTGAAGGTGGGAGATTTATTTTATTTTTTATTCAAGTATTTAATTTTAATAATAATTATCCTATTTGAGTGAAAAATTCTATGATGTAATTTGCAGGAAGTTTTACCACTGGGCAAAGTTTTGGAAAGCCATTTTTACCATTGAAGAGAAGGATGTTTTTCCTGACAGTTTACGGAGTTGTTAGCGAGGAGCCATCCACCATTTTAAAGGTAACTCAAGATACAACTGCTATGGAAGTAATTAACTCCGCAATACAGAAGAGAGGAAGGACGGCTGAAAGCTGCAAAGAGTACGTGATAATTGAGGAAGTTGCCAGAGGATGGGATGGAAAGGAAAAAGATCTTCCTCCCACCCAACGTGTTCTCGATCCAGATGAGAAACCGCTACAAGCACAGTCACAATGGAAAGGGGAGGGGAAATTTATTTTGAAGAAGACAGGAAATGATCCGAGTAGTCGTGCTTGGCTCTCGTCGATTTCCGCACGGGGGAGCAGATTTGCAGATAGAAATAAAGGTGACAAAGGAGGACGTGACGATGATCTACAGCATTGGGGAGAAGATGATAACTTTTTAGTATGCGTTCACAATGTCTCACCAGAAATTCCCTACGCCATTTTGAAGGTACAGCGACAAAATTTTCTAGTTAATTCATCGGACAAGTTAATTGTAATGTCGTTGGCGATTACACACATTTCAATATTAATTGTAGGTTCCAATTAGAAGCACTTCACAAGACATTATTGCACAAGCATTCGTCAAAGCACGGCGACTTGAGGACCCGGCAAAATTCGTTTTAGTGGAAGAACTAGAACCAATGCTACCATCCACATCCGGGCAAAGCTCAGAATCTGCTGGTTCGTTCCGAAAGAAATCATCGTCCAGAACAACTACACGAATTTTAGATGATGATGAGAATGTTTATGAGAGACAATTAAAATGGAATACTGTTGGAAAGTAAGTCTGCCCATTTTCCTATTATTTTTCAAAAGTAATTATCGAGCTGTAGTACAATAATGATTCTTCTTTTAGATTTGTACTAAAAGAGAGGAAGCAAGCGTTTTCTCTTTTCGGGTCGTCAAGCAGTGGCAGTCAAACCTCTCAAGGCACCAGTGACAAATTAAAGCCACCAAAAGGTTTACGCGTGTCCACACTCGCACGACTTGGTAAGTTACGAATTCATCGAGGTAGTAATAGTAAGCCAGAGAAAGCCAGACAATATTTAGCAGAGCGTCATGCACACAGCCTACATGATAATACCGCCCAGGTTAACCGACCAAGAAAATCCAGACCACGGAGGACAGCTCACTCAGAAGGCGAAACTCTTTCCGAAGATGAAACTCCTGAAACCGACTTCAAATCTACTGTCGCTAGACTCAAGAAAGTATCTCTGAGACGGTTTCGAGTTTGGAAATAAATAAAATGACAATGCAAAGTTAAGAGAATCCCTGTAAGAGAGAATTGGGAAATCACATATAAATATATATATATTTAAGTTGTAGATACTGTGTACTATTATGATTATGATACAGTACTAGTACAGAAGCTATACAAGGCTACAAAAAATATAATGCGGTTGCAGCCAGTAAGATTTAATGCGCACATATCACACAAACTTTATGCAAAGTACATTCCAAAAATGACAGTACATTGCATAGATTGTGTGTTTCTGGCAGACGAGACTTAATAAAGATAATTAAATTACTATTACTAAATAATGTAGGACAGTTTAATGTTAGTACCGTATGTACCTACCAAAGAAAAACGTAATATTCATGTGTCATATCCGTAGGAAGTACTATACTATAGAATTACCAGGCTATAATTGTTGAACAGTATGATTAAGAAAAAAGTTTTTACTTTTTCACCATACCTTTATTCAAAGACAAAGTTAACGAAAAGCAAGGAGAGTGCACCACTCGTATATGTATGCATACGACTTACGACATGAGCATGTATATGTCGCACTCATCTCCTCCTAATTTATGCTCCTACCATTTTACACGACCACTGGTTGGGGATCATTTTCCGTTTCTTTTACTCCCAATAGTTTGACGAATATTTGAGTAGTCTTGCAAAGATTTTATGGCCAAAGCGATTTCATGTAACGTACGTTGCCATTAGCACTAACTTCTGGAATTTTACGATAATTGGTAGTCCCTATGATTATATCATTTCCGCTTTATCTGTGTTTTTTTACCAGTTTTCACTTTATGTGTTGCAAGTTACACATCGAAATCATGCCAATCATAGTTTCTCTTAGAAAGAATCTACTCGTATACGTCGTTTGCATTTAACGTGTAGTGTACATGAGTATATTGTTGATATTGTTTATGTTTATCCATACGGTTGTTAATTACATTAAAGTTCTAAAAGCGAAACTAGAATATGAATGAGAGTATCAAAATGATAAGTATTTGCACATAGTACCATAATGATCATTGAGTAAATGACAAGTAGATATGTCTGCTACGTGCTATTACAGTACTTTAGTCTAGTCACATTACATTACTATATCTCTGCTTTTCCCTGCTAGAATTTGATTTGAGTACTTCAATTTGTTCACATGATGTTCTTCTAATCTCAATGCTGTGATAACCTACCCTCTTATTTCAGAAATTTAAATGCAAATGGAAGTATTACATCGGTATTCAGAAGGGTATCGCTAAACGGCTTAAATAAAACAACACATATATATTTACATATTATCATCGTTATCATTACTGTTTTCCGAAGAAAAAACATGTACATGTGTATTTGGCCTTTTATTTAAATTTATTGTCAGTCTTGTCTTGACGTACATGTATATCTGTTGTTTTATGTTTAAAAGTGAATCCCGACTTCCTTTAGAAATAAAATCAAGGTTTTTACTATGAAATCTAAGAAAATTATTGAGATTTATACTCTGGTAGTAAAATTATGTTATAAACCGGCGGAATCTTTCAAACTTGGTATTCTTTTTAAATGAAATCATAATTAGGTAATCAATAAAAACACGACAGGTTCAAATATTCATCGAAGAAAAATTTTGTGATAAGTACCGATAATATATCTAAGGTAATTGTATAGCAGTGCATATTTCAGAGGTCAGCACAATTACTTTAAATCTATCTGTAAAAGCACTCCCTTTGGCATCTACGGTGTAAATATGTATATTATCACAAAATTTTCTGGGGATGTGTCGAAAGGGGAGACAGTAAGAGAACCAATATTTCCATAACCATTTGACACAAACTTTTGATTGTATTCAGGCGGAACTTTTCATATTCGAAAGTTGCGAAAACGTACTTTCAATTTTTTCTACAACGAATTATGGATTATTCATACGGTATTTCGCTATTTACAGAAACAACTTTTATACTTTCTATTGTACCGATTTACTGTTCATAAAATTGTAGCTTTAGTGGCTCTTGGTGGGTATTATTGGTCATTCATTACCTTACAATTTTCCGTAATCTCGTGTAAATGAAGAATGACTGATACAACACTTGTGCTAAACAACGATACAACTGTAGTTACCATGTAGACTTAGCCTGTACTTAGGGAACTATCTGTAAAGAAATATCTGTTTTCCTCGGGTGCAATTCATGTGAGCATGAATTCTTAACATGTAACTATTATTCCAAAAATTCTATCCGGGCCACCTGGTTTCTTGAGTTGTCTCATTCTTTACCACAAGCGTTGAACTGATATAACCATGTAAAATATTATGTCAATATTGCAAGAACCAAGAAAGGACACGGTTCGTGAAACAACTGTAAACTTTAATTCTTATAGCCAATATTTGTACTCTGATATCATTATTTTTATTGCATGCATATCTCAATGTTATTTTAAAATAATTTCTTGCCAGTCGATTTTTCAAGTTATCAATGTATATGCTAATTGTAAATTTTGTCAACTCTGGTGGAATTGTTTAAATGTACAAAACAATATCATAAATGGTACTTCATATATATTACATTACTATGTGTATGCACAATACTATAAAAATAAAAGTTTGTATTTGTAAGTTTTAAGTATGGTCATATCTCATCAATATATATATATGGTTATGTATATAGTTGTTCATAGACTAGGTGAAGTTAAATAACGTATCTTCTTAGGTAGTCAAAAACTTAGTTACAATTTCAAAGTTTAGCGTAAAAACAAAATGGCTGCTCCAGGTAAAATATTCCAAGAGCAGACTCTCGGATAAACATTGAAAGAGTACAAGACAAAAATTGTTTTGCTTGTTGAAATGTTTTATGTAAAACAAACCCAACTATTGGATATTTAACTTGCGCACTCCTCTAGATCATCTACTAAGTTCAAATTATTTTCGTATTGAGGAATCGATGTAAGAGATTATTTTATATCACATCGTCAGCATTATCAAAATACCATGTATTAGTACGTACATATCGATACGTTTTGTCGGGAATGTTCTTTGTCATAGGCATATATTATGTAATTCCTACAAGAATGAATTTATCGTTAAACACTTCTATAATATATCGATAAACAGAAAAGTCAATTAGTTTAAGGGAATCAGTTCATTCGACTCAGTGATATTGATGATACTTTAATCCAGTGATGGGACAGTAATCTCATGGTGTGCATGGAGACGCGTTTGATCCATATATAGATGTATTGGTACGTATTATATATTATGATGCGATTGCAAATGTAAAACTGTGAAAATTAAGTGAACGAACGTTAACATAACCAGAAAATATAAAATTGGACATAGCACGCCGCCTCCTTTCAATGTGGTTGAAGTTGTAGTACCCTTGGTAATTCCAGATGCAAAATGATATCACACAGTATTTATTTATTTATTTATTTAGTACATTGAAATTGTAAAGTAATTCCAACTTTCACTATATAAGCATGTGTAAGCTGAATGCAAAATTGTTTTTAAGTACAAGAGAGACCAGTGAATGTGAGAACAGATGCAAGGTTTATTTTTTCTGACATGAATGTGGAGTGTAATATTTGTAATGCTAGAATTTAGAACCGATTGGAGTGAATGACAAGGGCATCTATTATACAAGTTTACATAAATCTAATTGTAAGTTCAAACAATTTTAAAAGATGTATTATTATTATTGTTATTATTATTATTATCATCATCATCATTTTAATTTCTAACGATATGGTGTAACAATCACTATTTATGACCTTTTTGTGAAAATATCATTTTATGTGATTTGAGGCTGGTCTGAGACCATAAATCTTAAAAATAGAAAAATATGTATTACAATCATATATATATATATAAATGCTAAAATTATATTATACTATCGTATAAATGATATTACAACGCCATTTTTATCGACCTTTACATAAATGTTACATCTTAATTATTATTACGTTGTTTTACGAAAGTGAAAATAAAAAAAACTATACGAAGAAGCCAAGTGTTTCATGTAATTATTATGAAATTATTGGAAATTGATTATGCAGAAGTAGAATTGGACGCGAATTGTGTCAGCATGTGTCAGGAAATGAGTGCAAATGTATGAGAAATAACCTTATGAACGAGGATATGAACATACAAAATCAACTGTTTTTAATTTTGAATCATTTAGTAACATTTCTTAGCATAATACATAATGAGTAAGTAGCACCATTCGGTTTCCATATAAAATACTTGAACATAACAGCAAAAAATAATAGCACCATTGAATTTTTGTTAGAAACAGTATTTATAGGTTAACCCTTCATTCCTTCCGTAGATGAATGTCGTGCCTCCTTCGCTGCATACTTTCCATAAGTGTCGAGTGCTTGATACACCATATTTGTGATGTTGTCCAAATCCAACGCCCTCGCTCCGGTAACAGCGTCCTTTGATCTCTGGAAAATACCGCCGAAGATATCTGTTCCCATCACGAAACGAGAGACACCCACGCAAAGACCAAAAGTAGCCAAAATAGCAATGAAGCCCCAAACGACTGGTCCGATGTAAGCGGAGAACAAGTAATCCATTCCAGCGCTAACTCCAAAGTAGGGATAGGACCATCCACTGTTTCCTTCACGGTTGCTGTTGTAGACATCACGGTTTCCATATCCAGTACCTGTGCCAAACCATAGAAAATAAGAATATAGATACTGTTGGGTTTAACTTAATTTAAGTTGTCCAAAACTTTTAAAAAATTATTGCGTTCACTAGTGCACTCACCAGAGTACGGTTGATGGTAAGTGGAAGATGGAGCCAATCCAGTGGACTGATATGGGTAATGATTGGTAATTGTGGGTTCAGATGTATCAACTCCAAGCACTGAATCTGGAATATTTTGGCTCTGGTGACCCCCTTGAGCAGACTGGCCTGCCAGTTGGGAAGATTGCTGCGGATTGGCAGCGGAAGGGAAAGAGCAAACATTTGCCACTAAAAGGGCGAAAATCACAAACTTTATCGTTTCCATTTTTATGGAAGAGAGAATTTTCAACTTGAAATGAGGAACTGAACTGAGCGGAGCAATGTTTCTCGGAAAAGGTCAGCTTCGTTAATGACTTGACTGCTACTTCGGCATCTTCTTTTTAAATACTTGCAGGAGGATGGCATTTGTGAGTGTATTTTTTGGTTTAATGACCCCATCTACAACGGCCAAAATTAGTAGCGTTCATTACACATCCAGATCAGTATCGTTCTATGTATATTTTTTATGGTATGCCGCACACCTGCGAGATATTTTATGACCTATCCATTATATCTAATGGTATCCCCGTGGATTAAAGCTCAAGCCACCAAAGCTGTCTAAATACCTACGCGCAGAACTTTCACCTTTTTACGCATTAAGCATTGTCGTGATTCACACCAGTAAAACCCAGTTGAAGCATATCTACCTTTTTTCTCTCACCTGTGTATCTATTCAAGCGGTTAAGAAATGTGGCCTCAAGGGGTGCACAGGCCCTTGAACTTCAACTACCTAGTTATTTTTAGGATGGGTTTTTTGTGTCGACAAAAGTTCCCGTTTGTACTTAGCAACTTTGCTGACAAGATATTTTAATGAAGGTGTTAGTACTGTTAAGGGTTCGTCCATTTTGAACGTGTGAGAAAATCGGCTTATAGCAATCCCCACATCAGGATCTTGATGGAGTACAAGTAGTGACATCATTGATTCACATTTGATTCAAACCTGCCCAAACCTCCCTTTCCTGTAAACTTTATTAATGGACGATTCCTAACACTCATCGTTGTATTCGTATTTAAACTCAAAATTAAATAGTTAAATATTACTGTCATTTTCCACATTCTCTACACAGCATTCGATGATGATGGTAATGGTAAACTGTCATTTGTTAAATGGGGAAAATAATCGGTCGTCAACCTCTTTCATTTTCAGTCAACAGTAGATGCTGTGGAGGATTTTTGTAACTTTAAATAAAATTATGAGTCCCCAAATAATGAAAAATGAAGTCAAATTATACATGGCTATTCAACTACCTGCTATGTATCTCGTTATGCGTATAAAACTATACAGTGAAGGATGCAAGACCAGGTATTTTAAGCGTGACCTCTCTCGAACTAAGTCATTGTCTCAAACATCACTGGAATAATCGTGCGTAATCATTCCACTGTGACGACAACGAAATCTGTGTATGCATGCATATATATATATATATATATCGAAACAAAGACGGTCCCAATACAGGAACAATTTAGGACCTTTTTTATAATTCCTTTCTAATTCGTAAACTATCCATTCGTGAAAATTATTTTGTATGTCACCTCACGCAGCTTTCTGAAAAAGGTGTCGTGTTCTGTACAGGTACCTACCAAGTACACCGATATCTGCACAGTAAAAGTGAACATTTTCTTGGTAATAACGGTTTAATGATACAATAACGGATTAACGTAAAATAGGTACTGAAAATAGTCTTCCGCACGAACAAAGTAGTTCCATGTCGACTCCGACGATTGGAATCATAACAACAGCAACCAGAAGTCTAGTCTGCAGTAAACAGCGTGAATATTTTAGTGATAAAATAATCATTAATTGGTATCAGCAATCGTAATTAACGAAGATACAAAAACAATTACATTACAGAAACTTTTTATTGACTGATTGTCTTATTAAAGTGACATAAATTAAATATTTTACCAATTACTAGTGTGCATGCGTTACGAACTGAGGTATTTTAAAGAATAAGTGGAATGTGTGTTGTTTTACATTTATTTTTTGTCAATTTTCCATTTATTAGAAAGCACCTTAAAACATTGTAATCCAATAAATAAACCTACATATTAATTAACAACAATAGAGTTTAAGACAAAAAATAAAATCTAAAACAGAGATTCAATAGAGTCAAGAATGAATGCTATATCTTGTAGACTGCCCCAGTATCCTTCATCTGGCATCGATCTGTAATCCCAGTTAATTTTGCCAACTTTCTTTTTAAAGACGGCGGGAGCATTCCTTCCATGAATTCCGATAAATTTGAAGTAGGGCCTTAAGATAAGTATAAACGCTAGGGACATTATAATAAAGAAACGAAATGAAAAAGAATAAAATCTGAGCATGGGAATAATGGAAGCCCCACTAAAGAGGGCTAGTCCAGGATGGTCGTCAGCATGTGGAGTAGGGATAGATACCAAAGGATGTCCTTCTATATAACCTACGACCATTTTGCTAATGAATCTTGAATAGAAAGAGGAGACTATTAGTGTTGAACAATAATTAAGAAAATAAAATCTTAGGATCAGTTCAAAAAATAAAAATTCTGAGGATTGACAACAACCTTCCAGAAATTCCAGAAAATGATACAGTTTCCGCTGGAAATCTTCTTCCAGTAGCCTACTTCCAATGGTTTGTGATCCTTTCAAGCTTCTTTGATTGTGGTATACGGGAAGGAACATGGACGGTAGTTGAAGAAAGGTTATGAGAACATTTCCAGCTAATAATATTGTTATCAGTCCGACCATAAAGTAAAGTTCCCTGATTGCTATGTAGCTCCCTATGTAAGAACTACAAAAATTATTTCCACATGACTAACTCTCAATGTATTCAATTAATTGTTCTTGTAATCAGTTGTCTACGTCTAATTTTACTTACTATATTCCAGTGAATTTCGCCACGGACGCGAGCTGGTGGACCTCAGGAGCTTGACATATTGCGGAAACAACGAGACAAAAGATGGCTAGAAGAATATAAGCTGCGTACCGCTTCATTTCATCGCTGTTCAAATGGCGACTCGAAATTCGATGAAAGCTCAACTGCGTTAGTGACGAAGTTCAATGAAAAATTAAAATTGAGTAGAAATGTTCCCGTGTTGTTGTAACCCTTCTAGTCTGTATTTATAAAATAGAAACTACATATATTGTGCCTAATTTAAATACGATTTATAAAAACTATATTGTGCTGACTGAAGCTTCCGAAAATGTAATATTTTGAAACAATTTAAACTTATACACGAAACACAAAATTGTATTTAAAAAATGTCTCTGCCGGGTTTTTTGAAAATATCCCCCGAAAGACATACGCCTACGTGTTTGTTATTTTCACAGTTTGCTGCTTTACTAACACTAGCACAGAAACTTATTAAAAGAATAATGACATTAAACAACCAACCGTGTTACTGCAAGTCTGAATAAATTATTAATAGCACCCACATTTATAAAAAAAAGTAATCTTAAAAAAATAGTAAGGTTGCACTAAACAAAACCTGTAAACTTTACTGGCTGAGATTGCGTGTTGCCTGTTGTACGGATTCGATAGCATCTAGAACACTGTTAATATTGGAGATCATTCCGTTGATTTCATTGTGATACCGAGGTCCAGTAAACGGTTCCACACTTCTACGCCTGCGTCGCTTGTTCGGAGCGAAAATTCCGTAAAAGATGGGTGACGTAATACTTGTAAAAAATAAGTCAATAAACAACAGAACTACGACGATGTAGGCCAGAAATCCCATTCCATAAAAGACAGCTTCTAAACCGAATTTGTTGTCAATGCCTGTGCTAAATAGGATACCAATATATAACACGATAATGACACTGGAATGAGTAGTTTTAAATTTAACAGACTATGATTTAAATTTAAATCATTTTAGATGTTGACAGACCTGATTCCCTCGAACACTAAATGCGTATCTCCAGGATCATATCGGTCCATGTTTCTGGTCAAGGTCACTCAGAAATAATTAGCTTAACTAAACAATTTTTGAAACGGCAATTTATGTAACTAAAGGCGCGATAATATTTTCTCTAGATTTTCAAAGAGATTTGAATGGGAAGATTAAAGGTTGACAAGATTCGTACTGCTGACGTCAATAAATTTGTAAGGCATTTATATAATATTTGGTTTTGCTGACTGTATGCAGGAAAGCCATCTCCCCAGAAAATCCCGTTAGTAAAGAGAACCCGTTGTGAAGTCCTACTATTGCATTGCATTACAACTATTATTGCATCAAAGTTGCATCTTCCTAAACAGAGTGTGACAGGGAGGCTAAAGATAGAGATTTGAGGAATTGAAAAGCTCTACGTGACAAGTGAGCATAGATAATAGATTGTCTTCAATGCAGAATTGGATATGACTAGTATTATTGGGTAGATGCACCATTGCATTGCAAGGAAAATGTGGTTATCACCGGACCTGTGAGGCCTTTCGAAGATTTGATGATTTTAATTATTTATATCAAAGGTGTGTGTTTATTTTTTCATAAATATAAAAATACATTATTTCAATTAGAGTAATAGAGCGAATCCACGAAATTTCGTTAGTTTTCTTCCGTTCATTAGTTGTTGAGTAGAGGTGAATTAAATACATTGAAATCAAGCAATAAAATAGATCAAGTCAATAAATTTCGGTAATGCAACGGTAGATGTCTACTGATTCTTCCTCTCTTCAGCCAATTCATTATATTTGTCCAAGGCGTCAAACACGGCGGTGGTGACGTCGGCCATGGTATCAAAATCAAAATTGAAGTTGTTGGGCATAAAACTCCTGGCAGCTTCCTTGACGATGGCGTAATCTCCGAAGCCACACAACCAAGCCAAAAGACCCAGAATGACAACGGCAATCACTATGAAAACAATCACTCCGGTGACAACGACTACCACACCCTCAGCTCCCCAAGGCATGAGCCCGTACCAGCTGTTGGGAACCTGTAAAAGAACATTTTTAATTTTGTACATTTTTTTTGTTCGGATGGGTAAAAATTTAAAAGAGAACTTGGAATTCATAATTCGAAAGCTGCCCGAAAATTAAGGGAACAAGGCAAGCAACAGGGGGAAACAGTCTATTTACCAAGTATCCTTCAAATCCCGTTTGAATGGAAAATCCCGGATCGGGGAATCCTTGCATTCCGTATGGTGGTGGTGGCATACCTCCTGGCATACCCGGGTATCCACCAGGGGCAGCAGGTGATGGAGGAGCACCGTAAGGAGTCATTGCGGTATCATAACCTCCTCCATATCCTCCTCCGTAAACAGGATTTCCAGACATCTCACGTTTTTCCACTGTAGCCGATGCTACCAATCCAAGACAAAGACAAAGAATAACGAGATGTCGGTCAGCCATCTTTAACTTTACGGTAACTGTCACTTGAAAACACTCAGGAGAGGAAACTTCCGAAATATTCTACGAACTGGGACAGCCTGTTTTAGCTTTGCGCTATTTTGAACAAAAACTCCGATTTCTTGTGAGAAAATAAAACTTTACTGTTACAAATGATACTGAATGAAGCGAATTTTAGGATTGAATGAGTAACGAAGAGGCCTGATGTCACTTTATATAGGTACATTTCATCAACTTGAGAAGAGAGATTTTTCTAAAAATAATTAGAGATGCCAGTCCCATCACTGCATTTTAAGAATCGTTTCCTGGACATCATTAAAGATACGGTTGACAAGCGAAGATTCACGCTACCACTTCAACATGGACATGTATACCACCCGACATTCATTAATATAATTTTCATCCTACGGAATTACCTGTACAGAGAGTGGTGTCATTCAAGCCATTATATAATAATAATCGCAGTAGCAATATCACGTCTATATTTAGGTGACCATCGTCGTCCAGCAAGTGGTGCAGTAGGTATTAGTCAGGTGGATCATAATAGAGATCATCAAATCAATACAATATTAACTAAATGTTGATGAGAGAGTACGAAGAGCTTAAATTTCCTACGTGCCCAGACAGCTATACAATGCAGTTGTTTATGGGAGATCCTTTCCATCTTCCTAAAATCAGGGCATTCTACAAGTGAGAGGAAGAGAGAGTGAGTTCCTCACAGGAAAGTTGCAATTCAACACAATCATCTTGCACAATAGCAATAATAATACTGCATAATAATAGTGATGATAATAATAATAGTAATAATGACATCACCTTGCTTGTTGCCAGTAACGGCGTTTTCCACTCATTCTGAAAGCCATGCTCATCAGCTATTCATACGTTAATTTCTAATTTTACCATTCAGAAAGCACATCAATGTGGGCCTGTAACCGAGGTTTTTTCAACGAAATGTAGGCCACGGAATTTATGGAATGCTGGGAGAGGGTGCAGTGCCAAAGGAAGAGAGAAAATGAGAAAAAGGTACACAAGAAGTGAAAGAGGAATCCAGACGTATCAGGTAGTCATGACCTAAATTGCGCCTGTGTGTTTGTGTGCGTAGCACCAGCTTCATGCGAGTATCATGTTCACACGAAGTTTTCATTTTACAGCATTTTAATAATACACCTGCATTTGTATTTCAGTACTACGACGCATGGGCACTCGCTGTATCATGTAATGAAATCATAATTGTTATTATATTCTTGTTTTCAGACATTTTGTTTCATGACCTTAATTCCTTTTCAGGTGATATAATGCCGCTTTTACACTAACTAGCGTCTTTATGAATTGTGATTGTTGTTATTCTACGTGACAAAATTAACTGCCCTAGATTTGCGAGACGCATGCCTTGTGATATCACGCTTTCGTTTTCATGTTTGAAAAGTACTTTCACTTTGACAAATTACCCACAGTCTTCGATCGAAGCCAAAAAAGGCTTGTCGCGGACCTTAGTGTAAACAACTTTGCCGTTCACAACTCTTTGGATCGAAGAGGCGTCTTCCCAAGGATAATGGTTTATTGAAGAGGAATAATGATGGGAAATTACCACGAGGTTGACAAGGTGTTTCGGTTGTGAACACCTCTATGAACAAACCGGTCTTGAGGGCTGACATCCAGTTTTCTTTCATTTAGTTCTTAGTTACTTGCTTACAATCGTTTAGCTAAACAGTTTGCTTTAACTTTGAGTTGCATTTAGTTTATCTCCAAAGTAAATATTATTTTAAGTTGAAACCTGACAAGGTGATACAAAAAATAATAACAATATAACTATGACTTCATGTGTTCGCGTGTTTTTAACAGTTTTGACAATACTTTTTTACAATTAAAAATAAAACGTTTGTCTGATAGCTCGTTTGATGATATTGACGAAATTATGTTAATTATTTATTATGTTAATAATATTTTTTGGCTAAAACTGTGGGGAGTCATGAATAGTGATGGGAATACTAATCATAATCAAAAATATATTTTGTTGTAAATTATGATGAAGAGTAAATTACATAGTATCAATTGAAACAGTAGCAATTGAATCAGGGAAATGTATAAATAAAGCATTAAAAATTAGACCCATTTCGTCCTTAATTTAAGGAACCCAATGAACTAAAGACATAGATATTTGCTTTCCTTCTCTGAGCAAAATACAGTTAGCCCGTTTTCATGAAAACCACAAAAGGAAGCCTTCCACTTCACCTGCGACAAACAGCTTTGCGTCTTCCTTTCCTATCATCCCGTATAAATATCTCTTGCATCTATCCTAAATCATCCATAATGTTGACGACGCGAAGGTGAAGGGCATTGCTTCTAGCTCTCCAGTCAATATTTACGAGTTTTATCTAATTTAACACATTTTTAAAAATGACCCATCAAAAAGTTTTAGTCATCTTGCAATTAATTTTAGTCAGTAATTTTTTTTCCGATGCAACCGAGGTTGCCACGAGTGGTAGTGGAAAGGCGATCTACACATCGTCACGAAATCCCATTTCCACGTATTTTAAAGAACACAAAAATAAACTGCGACCGCACTTCGATCAGCAGTCTTCTGAGGAGAAAACTTCATCCCTGTACTCTCAAGGTATAAGTGTCATAGATGAAACTAGCGCGTCAGGACAGCCATCCCCATCTTACAGTCACTCTAACTATTATGATTCGGCAAGTCCGTATGATAATAACGATTACCAATCCGCCTCCTTGACGCCAACCCACAAAGAGAGCAATTATGCTGCCGCGGACCTTTATGATTCTTCAAATCCAGAATACAGCGCTTCAAATGCTGTGTATTCCGTGGCGGATCCTAATGGATATCCCGGTTCCGGTGGATCTGCTGGAACAAATGCAGGATATTATGGACTTTCTGGAACTTACAATCGCCCACAAGCACCTGCCCCTACCAGTAGCAACATAGGCTACTACGGAGCGCCAGCAGAGAGCAGTTATTACGATAAGCCCGTGTATCCGGCTCCCACAAACAGTAATAAGGGGCCATCTTCCGCCGGTCACGCCGATACTTCAAATTATGGTGAGAGTGCTGGAAGCCCAATCTCGTCATCAGACCATCATCATGGCAGTCATGCTCCCACCAGTAACGATTATAATCATGATAGTTAACATAGACAAAACTAGTGATGCTTCAAATAACTCAGATTTCCCATTTATGATTTCAGGAGGCAGCGGTGAGGATGACATACTATCTGAAACTGGATTTCTATACGACTATAATACTAACACCGATGATGACGACATGGTTATGGACATTCCCTTAAGTGGCCTGTTAGGTGGTGGGGGTGGGGGAGGTGACACGGCTGCACCCCCTGCTCCTGCTGATACAGCTGCCCCTCCCGACAACCCACTTAGCTTCTTGAATTTAGTGGGAACGGACTTTCAACCTGGACGTCTGGTCAATATTTTCTTTGGGCTCTTCATCATGTTGTTCATGATTATCACGCATGGGTATGCCTTGTGGATTTTGGGAATAGCCTATCTACCAGGAACGCGTTCCTTAGACAACTGGGAGATTGACATGAACAAACTGGAAGGACTCTGTGATACCATTCTTGACGCAATTGAGTACTGGGAAGACAAAGTATAGCATCTCATGATCATCAACGGTTAAAAAATCCTCATCATGTCAAGAGATGGGAAAAACTTGAGTAATTTATTGAAATTAAGTGCAGGGAGTGTGTATATTTATTTAATTCTAAAACCAAATGTATGAACAGCAAGCTTCCCTGTTCAGATAGTATGTAGCCACTTTTATATTTATTAACTGTATTTATTGACTATTTATTTATTTTTTACTGTGCTCCTGTATCAATGATTTTTGTACAAATACATCATGTTCTGACGACAAGAAATTCTAATGTATTAAAAAGTACTTTTCGGTACGGTCATTTAACAATACACGGGTCTCCTTCTTCATATAATTTTTTTCTTCATTTGTTATTTATGTAAAACTGCAAAAGTTTTACGGAAAATTAGGAAGATTTGCATAGATGCTCTAACCAAGCAGACATACACAAAAATGAAGTAGTGTAGCTCAGCATGGAAGTACATTGACTTTTCTGTTTTAAGTTATAATGTACACTTTTCACGACATTGCCCATGTAGCTTTCCAAATAATTCATTGACAACAAATTGGTTTTTATATGGAGCTAATAGTTTATTTTTGGAGTGGCAGCAGCAGTATATCTGGAGTTGAAATATCGATAGTGTTTTTAAAAATTGTGTGATTATAAATTTGTTCTTGTCCGGTCCAGAGTGTGATTGTGCGTGTTTTTGGAATACCGTGTACCTGTTTAAAATTCAGCAATGAAGGGCTTAACCACACTTTCCTTTTTTGCGTTTTTGTATCTAGTCATCATAATTATCTTCAATGGTAATCTATGAAAATAACAATACGCTTTATAATAATGGCACTAGTGCATTACCACTTGTAAGGGAAAGCCTGTAGACTTTCAATAGTGATTGTTAACAGTCGCCCAAAAATTATTTAGTATTTAGAAAATACGTTTTCCTTCATAAACCCAATTTCAAAAATTCAGTTAATATTTCTGTCTTTATCAGTGGTCAACAATCATAATTTATAGTCAAAATAAAGTACTTAAATCGCCAAAGGTTCGTTAAAATCTCCATTTAAAAACTGGCATTATTTTCTGTTTCTTTTACCAGAGACTGCTGGTGAGCCTAGAGGGGTTCAAGATAAAAATGTAGGACAATCAGAGTCGGGTGCAGGAGCATCACAGGGAGACGCAGCCAAAAGTGGGGCAAAAAATGCCCCGGATACAAGTCCAGATCATCACCACCAGTCTAAATTTGGAAATGCTACGACGGACCCATCAAAAAAAGGTAACTTCAAAATGGCCTTATATTCCTTGTATATTCCTTCCTCTATTGTTCTCTTCCCCAAATTCTTCTGACATTTGAATTACCTTCTAAGGTGAATGGTTCTCTCTACCTCTCTTTTCTTTCCCTTGTCACTTGCCTGTACAGTTGAGTGCCTGTACACATCATACCGACATACGTGCAAACCTTCGTTGTCGACTGTTCATTATGTAAATTTTTCAAGTTTCACCCAATGCTTACTGCTCACTACTTTCATTTACTGTATATCCGGCAGTAATTACCTTCATAAATGAAACTTTTTTTTCGTTTACCTTGCAAACGAGTCTTTCATTGTATTATGGCAACGCATATTTTTGTTTTATAAAGATCTATGTGCTTAACAAGTATATAGGTATTCCGGTATTCCCTTATAGCTTATTTGTGATGCGTATCATTGAAAGGGAAATCTTTTATTAGTATTTAGCTCTGCCATCTTCTCCCATATACCAGACACAGATTTTTATTTGCATTTTCGATATTCTCAATGGAAAGTTTCTTGTAACCAAAACAAGTTGTTCGGCTTTGTTACACCATCTTTTAATGATTTGCAGGCCCCAAGAAACCCCGAAGAGCTGGGGATCCTGTAAACACGAGCAATACGAATGATACGAACCCTCTAGCGGATCTCTTCCAAATAACTGACCCAACTATGAGGACAGCTCTCGGAGCGATATATGGGTCATACAAGGGAAATGATCAGTGCTCGAGGAAAGCCTTTTGTATGATGGGTAATTACATGAAGGATATGCCAGCAAGGGACTTTGTGTTTTTGTATGTAACTAGTACTGACTATTATCAATTTAAATTTAAAGATGCCGTTGATATTTAATGTTGTCGCTAAATTAATAAATGATATGGGGGAATATCTTTACAGGCTGATGGGTAGCTATATTCCTCCAGAGTATAAACTTTACTACGAGATTTTCAAAGTTGCTGTCATGTACGGGCAAAATTGCGAAGTTTATGTATGCATTCCTGATGCTAGTCCACCCGACGCTGCAAGTGCTGCCGCTCGTCCCGCTGCACCAGTACCACTCAACCCCACCCCCGCAACTGTACTTCAGCAGCAGCAGCAGCAGAACCCTAAAAAACCCCCTCAAAAACCTCAATCATTTGATGATATTTTTGACAATTCCATTCCGCGATAATTAATTTTGTAAACCAATTGTGAAATATGAAGTAGCAACAATTTAGTAATAATGTTAAAAGTGAAAATATGCTATAATGAACGACTAAATAAGTTCGCTATTGTAGTTCATCGTCGCGACACAGTAGTTTTATGCGCCTCACTATAACTAGTGTATAAATCTCATTTAGTACATGTATCTATCGTATCGCAGTATTTTTATTAGAGTTGTCCAATAATGCCTGAATCACAATATGAAGTATAATAAATCATTAAAATTGTCCCAAATTCAAATTTCATTTTTTCAATAAACCCTGGATATGGCACCCTTCCTCTACTCATTCTTCATCTTGTCAGATCTCTACGTACGAGCACACAGTAGAAATGGGAATACCACGCAGAAAGAGAGAGGGGGAGAGAGGCAAGACATGTGGTATGAAAGCATGGTCATTTGTATCGAAAAATCCTAAAATAGAAATTCCACTCACTCTCATCATGACAAGGATAAGGTTTGCTATTATGTTATTGTATAATTAGCTACATAACAATGTATTATCATATTATTGTAGGGTTACGTCGCCTTACTCACCGGCAGGTTCTCCACTCACCTGAACAGCATTGTGCATCCTCACCTTCTCAATCCTTTCTCTCCGAGATAAAGGGCTCGATTTTTGAGCATTTATAGGGAGAGAGAATACGTATTCTCGGTAGTGTGTGTGCTCCTGTTCAAAGAAAAAGGTGCATAAAATAAGCCTCTTCGCAAAGTGACACCATTCGTAAAGATATAAACCCACAGAAAGTACCCCTGCAGGTTAACAGTCTACAACGACAAGTCTCCCCACGCAGACGAATCTTAAACCGAGTGCTAGCAAGTGAACAAGTATTTTGTGAGTTGGTTGAGCAACGCGAGCCTAATCCACGATAAATATGAGGGTCCAATTTAGCCGCTATTATTTTCTGCTGACGGTGGCAGTAATCCTGACAGTTTACACTTTTAGTGCGTCGGCCGTTCCGGCTAAGGATCATAAGAAGAAGCTGTTGGACAAACTGAGGAACTCATTAAACCAAACTGAGGCAGAGGAGGCCCCTGTGGTAACCGTTGAAGGTGCTGCTGAAAATGTGACCGCAGAGGCTGCAGAAGCTGCAGAGGCAAAAGGTGTGGAACCGGAGGAATCGGATAAATCGGAGGATGATGGGGAGGAAGGTGGAGAGGATGACAAGAAATCGGGGGATGATGAGAAATCCGGAGATGGGGAGAAATCGGGAGAGGGTGAAAAACCGGAGAGTAGTGCGGAGTTGCAGAAAACCGAAGGTCCCACGTCGTACCTTCGTAAGAATTTAGGTTTACACATATTAATATGCACATTTATTTTTATATCTTTTATACAATTAAATTTTGAGGGTTTATTGTTATGTAACGTGAGTGTATCGCATTTTTGTAGTTAAAATGCGAAGTATGCTGAGGAGGATTTTTGACATGTTCGGATTTCGGCAAGGCAAGAAGAAGGAGGGACGTCAAAATAGGATGTTAGGCGGCGACGACGCGTATAACTACAACGGTCTGGAATATGAATACTTTAGAGATGATATCCGTACCACTGTGGGAGCAGTTCTAGGTGAAAAGGCATGCATCCAGAAAATTGTTTGCGGCGCTGGATCCTACCTTCGGGATGTCAATGGAAAGCATGTTATTTTGACGTGAGTAAAATTAGCCTTATTTATGACTTTCATTTGTTTTTAATGAAAACTGCGAAGGCGGTGAGCGATTTATAATACACTCATTAAATATTTATTGTAGCATTCTGGAAAATGTTACTCCATCTGCCTGGACGGAAACCATGGAGCTGCTGAAGAAGTCGGCCGTGACTGATGGAGATTGTGTCTACAAGTGCCTGGAGAGTGAAAATGACAAAAAGAAAAAATAAATTTGATGTTTCCATGTTGCACTCTCTTTATCGAGACAAAATATATTTATATTTTATATATTATATTTTTATTATCTCAAATCTCTATTTTATTATTTCGAATAAAAACATCGCCAATAAAATGTAAATCGCCAAAAAACATGTACTATGCTAAGTTTATTTGAATTTTTAATACTCGCTCCAGTTCCATACATAAAAACTCTTGCTCATAACATCGAAGACGACATATATTTCATCTCATTTCGACGCCATTAATAAATGAAGGACGTAAAATTACCATACGAAATTCAATGCCAAAACTTTACGTGTCGTAATAACCAGAAATGAATATTTCGTATTTCTCACACTTTCTCTTTCCACTGGTTCGGGTATTCAGTGTCCTGTCCTTACAGGATAGTTTATTAAAAGATGAAATATATAAATAGAACAAGGACAGTGGACAGGTAGTAGAAGGACTTAGAATGAGCTGGAAAGCGTATTGTTTAAATCTCGACATTATGTCGTCGATCATCCATGTTACATACAACTTACATAGCATCATAATCATTCTTCATCACCGGTCAGTGTGTCATTTCTTGATGAGTTATGAATCATAACTTACAATCACACTACCAAAATAGCTTTCCCTTTCTTTGTTTTCTGACAATAAAACTCTGTTCCATGCCCACGACAGGAATAGTCATGACATGACATGTCTGACGCTCGTTTCACTTTTCACTATTACTTGTTAGAATCTCTGTCATTGTTTACAATTACAAATAAGTATTAACACGCGGCGAAGCCAAACAGCTAACAAAGTTGGAGATTACCTTATTCAATGCTCACTGGCGCTTTAGGCATTGTTCACATAGTGTCCTTCAAGGTGTATCCGACATGCCGACGTAGTGCACTTCTTCGACAATTAGAAACCTACAGGGAAAGTGAGAGTAGAGAGCATGGTCATCTGGTGAGGTGAGTGAATGTAATATAGTGCGCATGTTTCAGTGCTTTCAATCTCTCTTCGCATCATCCGGCTGCACAAGGTGGAACACGTGATGGATGATCTGATGTTGACTTTTTATGTACGTACAAACATACAGGAACATGTCATATGTTGCTATTC
>JAHZNE010002604.1:0-39956 GCA_027744055.1 Callyntrura sp. NNG-2020 | reverse complement strand
CGGTTTGGTGTGTTCCATGATTTAAAAAAAATAAATTTGCTGTTCTCTACTAACGCATTTACAATTATATCTATTTTCCTTTTGCCCAACAAGTGATTTTTTGTTCCATAGGTCACATATTATTTAACGTGTACGAGAGTACTTCATTTTTGTATTTATAACGTTTGAAATAATGTGAAAATAGCATTTTTCATTTTTAGCTATTTTGTGTATTTGGATTTGGGGTAAGCCGTTTTCGGATGCGGGGTGATAGCCCCCTAAGAGAATGAAAGTTACCTATAACTTCACCAAGCTTACAGTCACTAGTCACACAGCCCAAATAACTGAACTGAATCAAATAGGATGAATGTAATGTGATGATGTGGGATGAAAATGAGGAAACTTATTACACATCTCGATTTTGAACTGCAATTATACAATCTCATTAAATAAAAAATAGTAAATTACAGTGTAACGTCAGTTTTATTCTCAACTCTGGCGAGGTTGCTGCTGCTGCTGCTGCTGCTGCTGGGGGTATCCATCCAGGTTTTGATTGTAAATAAAAATACTTTGTGGTAACAATACACATCATGTGACAGAATTTGTGCCGAAAGCAGTAAGATATTGATTTAATGAAATACAAAGGGATTAATGAATGATTTGTTATGGCTGTTAGTGTACGATTACGTGTATGAGTGTGAATCGCATTTGTCGGTCATCAATGGTGCGGTGGAGTGGAGGTGGCAAGCGACAAAGTGAGATGTGTCAGCTGTAATATAAAAATGAAAACTCTGTTATCTAGTAGATAAGACTAGACCTGGAGGAAAGAACCAAGGAAATAGTTGATGTAAAACTAAAACCAGTCGAGACTGTTACGAATGAGTTATCGTTATATACAGGTCAAGAACGTTTGAAAAACTTTACTATTTTATGTATCAAATTTTTTAATGAAAATGTGCACATGTAGGAAGTCGGAAGTGATTATGTGTTAACTGTTTCACCAAGCTTCACTGGAAGATGACATAGTTGTTGATAATTGGTGGTAGTCAACAGGCAACCATATTTCTGTTTATTTTTGTTCCCCGTTGTCGAAAAAGCTTACAAGGATTTTAAAGTCGACACCTCAAGTGCCAGGCATCTGATTATTTCCATTTCGAAGTGGTAAATTCTAAAGTGTTACTGTGTACTTTACTTTCAAGTACAAAACTGTATTTATTTACATTGGCACTGAAAACGTTACAAATTTAGTACCAGCGTTATAAACAGTTGTATGTTTTTCACAATACGGATTTGCTGATTTTAAAAATATGGCCGAAGCCGGCACAAATGCACAAACTAATACAGGCCGTTACTTCTGCCATAAATGTAATGAAGAATTGTCCCACGTATTGGAGGTAAGATTTTGTTCATCATGCTTTAATAGTTTAAATTTTTTCTTCAAATTTTACCCGTTGTCCACATTTTATTTTTGTCTTGTTATATTTGCGTACTGTTATTTTTGTGTTGTGAAATTTAACATGATTATCATGAGAGCTCTAATTAAACTATTTCAGGACATTACGTGTCCAAAATGTAAATCGGGATTCGTAGAAAAACTTAGTGATATTCCACCAAACGCTTCTCAAGGTGCTAGTAATGCTGTAAGTGGACATGCAACTAATCATTTCCAGGATGCAGGATTGCCCTTCTTCGAGGTAATCATTCAATTATAACTTTGTGAAAAATTTAACTCTCTATG
This sequence comes from Callyntrura sp. NNG-2020, assembly GCA_027744055.1. Classification (NCBI taxonomy): domain Eukaryota; kingdom Metazoa; phylum Arthropoda; class Collembola; order Entomobryomorpha; family Paronellidae; genus Callyntrura; species Callyntrura sp. NNG-2020. The sequence continues at coordinate 38,239 of JAHZNE010002604.1, read as the reverse complement.
TATGTGTTAAATATTATTTTTATGTATTACAATATTATGTTTTTAGCTCTTGCGGGGTTTGACAAGGGATATGGAAGTAAATGTGAGTGCTCCTCCCGGTCAGATTCAAAGGTCCAATTCTGGACCTGCTGCCGGTGCACGTAGCCCTGACATGAACTTCTCATTTGTGATGGATGTGCGGTATGTTATTTACATAATTTATTAATTCTAATTTAATAAAATTGAAAAACCTTTTAATGGAGTAATTTGTTGTATCCAGTCCTAGATCAGTGAATCAACAAGGTACAGGAGCGGCCCCAACAAGTGGCCAAGTTAACACAGGGCAAAATGTTCAGCAGATTAATCCTATGGAAAATATGTTATTTTCATTTTTGAATGATCTAATTACCGGCTTAAGTGGAGGTGGTGTTCAGGTCGGTGGTGGATTTCCGTAAGTGACAAATGTGTTGTGAGAGTTTAATATGAATATTTTATTAGCCGTAAATCCTAAAAAACGCAAACATGTGAAAGGGGTGCAGCACTAAAATAAATGTGACTGCATTTAGGTACCGTTTTCATATTTTTTTAATGTTGAATAATAAATGTACTGCGTTTATTCTAGGATTATGGTACTATTGTGTAGTTTTCTCATTGATGTCATTAAAATGTAAAAATTACTCGTGTGTCTATAGAATGATCACTAAAACTTGTAAGTTGTGAGCTCTTGATTTATTCAATAAACTTTACTTTATACTTTAACTTTATAAGTTAACATGGTTCAATTTTGCAGCATGGAACATGTCCAATATGTCGGAAAGACTTAACTAACCAAGATGATGCTAGCGCGGCACCGTCAGCTCGGTTTGAACCTCCGGGTCCAAATAGTTCGAGTGAAGGTAGCTCAGGTATATAGACATGAATGAATTTTAATCGTTTAGCTTCAACCACTTGAAGAGTATTTAGAGAATGATCTTAATCTTTTAAATGGTATTTTAAATGATAACGTAGGACATGGACAACAAGGACATTCAGGCAGAAGTGGAACCTCGGGTCGCGGTAATAATGACTTAGACCGCTTGGACTATGATTTTGACTGAAGAAGAAACAGCTCATTAAACAACGTGTAACCTAAAACGTTGATTTCAATACGAATTTGCATAGAGCACGAGTGTATGTTATTTATAGGAATAGAAACGGTAATGTTATATTTTGTTTGTTTGTAGCCCTACAAAATTTTACATGCTTCACTCGAAATACTGTAACCGAATTTAGTTATATATTGTTGTGTTGTTCAACGGTATAGAAGCAAAAATATACGACTGTTATAGCGTAAAACGGCTGAGTTTTTGCAGCTATACCCTTGATGCGGTTAACATCGATTACTCAGCCTAGCAATACATGTGTAATTTACACCAGTATGTTTCTAATTGGTTGAAAGTATTCCGATTGTCGGAAAAATGTATTCCAGTTGTCGAAAGATATAAAGTCATCCAATTTATTAGCTGTGAATTCTTACATGTCGATGTCGGTTTTTATTATTATTTATAATAATTATAATATAAATATCGTTTATACTAAAACTGGTTTATGTTACGGATAGAAAAGGAATAATTTAATCGATTACACGTTTTCAAATTACATTTATCTTGCTGAGATAACGTAATGCTGTACTAATACAATAAGGTCGTTAATGTCAAGACGAACTATGATACATTATTTTTTCCGCTGCAAAAGTAAGTGTCAGTCGTTCTTGAACGCTCCATCAACAAATCAACAATTTAATTTTGACTCAAATTTAGAGTTTGCGAAAGTAATGTTGTCAACGAAGGTTAGTGCTAGATCAAAAGATAAAGAGTCGCTGCCTCTGTAGCGGTGTTGTGTCAAGCTGTAGCAGAGTAGCAAAACACATAATCATTATCATATTAAACGCAGTAGTTTTTATATTAGTTAAAATCCTCCCGAATCTCCAGTGGAGGCAAATTTTCGCAAATGTAGATAGAACAAAGGAAAGATAAAGATACCAAGCAAGCATGTCAATTTTATGTACATTACGTTGTGTAAATGCTCCGAGAATTTCAATGAAATAGGTATGTCATGTCATGCATTATCTGGTTTGTTCTATTATATCTTTAAAATAATTTACGAACAAAATTTAAATGTACTGTGATTTTGATTTATTCTTGGGCAGTTTTCGATCAATTGATGCGATATTAGCATTATTTAGAAAGCGGCTGTAATTGCAGCAATAATGAATGTGCACGATAATTATTACGATTTTTGCATGACTTTTTGATAAGCGCTTTGGAATTTGAAAAAGTCGACATACCAGTGAAATACCAGTGAAAATACCCGCAACCACCACCATACCATATGGGTTGGCCGACTGGGTTCAAAATTGAAAGTGTATATCCCTATATTTGATGCTCCGGGATAAATTTGGATAAATTTCATCGTAGTATGCAACCTAGAACGTGCTCACGAACACACGTGAATTAGCTTCGACTATTAAATATTGCTAATTACTGAAATGTTCTTTCTTCAGCTGCTTAATGAACTCATGTGCACCTTGCATTCCCCTCCTCTACTTATTTCAAGTTACCGTAGAATAACCTGCCAGAATGCTCTAGTTCCTTGTGTATTAAAGGCTGGGCGGGACCGTCTAACTTTACCCCAAACGGTTTAAATTATAAAAAGTCTGTTCATTTTATTTTGATTTAAAGTATGTACCTTACTTTCGTGAATGTGGTAGTTACAATGACGGAAATTAACAGGTCTAATGAGTAACTAGCAACCATTTAGAGAATATCTTGTCCCTAATCTCTTATGTTGGGAGCCGTAAAGTCATGCTTTGCCAATGAAAGACCAACCAGTATACCAATCGATAATGTGTATATGCCAGTGGTAAAAACGAGTTATGATATCGCAACACTAAAATATCTAAGCGTTACATGAATTGAGAAGTATTATAAACGTTTTGTTATAATAAACTAATACAATATTTAATTACCGATTTTTTTGTTTTCATTTATTTCTATGAACCAGTACGAGTACGCGGTTTTGGGCTGTTATTTGTTAACTTGCATACACATTTTGTAGGTCTGTTTTACTTCAATGTACATATCAGTGAATGACATGGCAGTGACACCACCAGTATCAGTTCTAAATCCATATTGATGAGATCCGTGCAATGATGTCACTAAAGATGACTTCGGCTACAATATTTTGATATTACAAAACTTCACACTGTTGCATTGGAAGATTTTAAAAATGAAAAATTATTGCTATACTACAGACTATATTAGATAGTACGTAAAGCTAAAACATGATGCGTTGCGTTACATGGTATTTTGTTGAGTTTTTTAATATAAAGTGCTACAATATAACAACGCTAACACACAGTCTAACATCGTTGTACTTGCTCGGTTAAAAAGAACTGTGAGTAGACGCCTATTACAGGGTAACAGAATAGTAATTGCACTCTCTTAAGGCTGGCATTAATTAATTTTCCCACTTCATTTTCTCGATTTGATCCAATATTTTAGGTAACTGTCATTGAATGCACAAATATTTAGATAAAATAGAATGCAATCAAAATAGTATTAATCAAAATCCACCAATTTGAAACTTACAGCGCTATCCAATAGTTGATTGTAACCTTCCAACCGTTCCACATTTCTCCTTCTCCGTCTTCTTCCTTCCCCTCCTGCAGCACCAATGGCTACTAATGGAACGAAAAGTAAAAATAGTGGCACAAAAAGTATCAAAGCAACGATTCCAATGGGGAGCAGGGCGAGCGGTAACACCACGGGGGAAAGTGAGACTCCTAGTTTTGCAATTCCAGCCAAGAGAAGAAGCACCAGGACCATGACAAAAGTGAAAATAACCTTTCCGATTTTTAGAGCTTTCGTTGCCGCTACGGTTTTAGAGAAAACCTTGTCTTCCACTTCAAATGAGGAATGTTCATTGCCGTGCTTGTGAGATTTGTAATGGTTATACTTTGGTGCATGTTGCTTATTTAAATGGAAATAACTTTGTAGTTAACATGCTTATCACAATTCAAATGGTTCACTAGATTAAACACAAAAGATTTCTTACATGGTGAAAATTTTTATAACCCCCTTGGTGGGACATGTGATTTGACGAATCGACGTAGTAGCCGTATTCAGATGTAGGCTGATATGCAGCCGGTATTGATAAATGGGTGACTGGGTTATGAAGAGCAGTATCTGGAGTGGGCAACTGTAAATCTGCTCGCCTTGATGATTGCAGCTAATGTACATCATAGAAATTTTAAATTACTAAATATACTTGAGTAACTATTTCTCAAACCGGCGAGCCAGATTTCGACCATCGTCTAATTGTTTTCAAAATTAGGGCACTTGTAGAGATTGGTTAATGATTTCTACTGCGAAAAATGTTAGGTCCCAAAATAGCACCAGTCCGGCGGTATGGACCGCCCAACCCTGGACCGTAAATACACGCTGGTGCTCGCATACGTGCACCTAAAGACATGACATTAGGCACAAAAAATCAAGCAAAAAATTAGGAAAAATAAAATTAGGAAAAAAGGGTTGTTTTTGGATTTTTTAAATTCCATCAAATCCCGGAGTTATGGCCGTTACAAAATTAGTGCAAACATAAGCTTTAACTACGTTGTACATAAGGAAGTTGTATATTATGCATGTCCAATGTTACAACGCTCATAACTTAGGTATTTGATGTAATTTCAAAAATCCAAAAGCAACCCTTTTTTCCTAATTTTTTGCTTGATTTTTTGTGCCTAATGTCATGTCTTTAGGAGCACGTATGCGAGCACCAGCGTGTATTTACGGTCCAGGGTTGGACGGTCCATACCGCCGGACTGGTGCTATTTTGGGACCTAACAATTTTCGCAGTAGAAATCATTAAGTAATCTCTACAAGTGCCCTAATTTTGAAAACAATTAGACGATGGTCGAAATTTGGCTCGCCGGTTTCAGGAATAGTTACTCATTTGATAGTTGAAGGGGCAAAAAGAGAAAATGCGATAAAAATTCATAACTTAGGTTTTCCGTTAGCAGATATGGGATACAAACAGTAAAAAATAATTGTACAAAACTTGTAATGTGAAAGGTTCCCAGCCAAAGGTGGTTTTGTATTTCCAAATCCTTGTGTTCCGCCCTTCCACAGTAATAAGGATGCATGCATTGTCTTATTGTCTACAAATTTGTATTAAGTCCTAGAATTTCATTTTTAGTTTCTGGCTGGATTCTTGGTATTCCTTCTTCCATATGCTCCTTTACGAGTCCGGAACACGGTTATCCCATATCACAAGTTTCTGGGTCCTCTCATTTTCATTTCATCGTGTATTGCGGCTGCGACAGGAATGATGATGAAAGCATTGGGCGCGTTAAGGTATGCATTATGAAACTGTGATCGTTAAATTCTTCTGACATTCTTTAAGCATTTTTATTTCCTTTTGAGTTCATCGAGTCCTTTTGAAGAACTACTTCGATCGCATAAAATATTTTTGCTTTATGTGTATATCGGGTTTTTAAATTTTGTCTGTATTTGTCTGTATTCTTTGCACTTTCAACAGCGAATCATACGACAAACGGACTGCTGCTGGAGTTACCATAAATTTTGCGGCACTATTCCTTCTCATCTTCTGTCTCACCGTTACTTACTTGGTATTGGATCCCCGGTTCCGGCGAAGACCTAGACCTGAGGGAGATATGCTTCTATCTGAATCTGGATCTCAGTAAAGCGGTGACAATCAATATATAACGGACAAGGCAATTCAAGGCGTGCTGATTGATGTATTATTAAATGTTATTTTTATTAATTTTTAACTTTGTCCTATAAAGTCATTATCTTACTTTTTATCTTATTAGATGGATCTATATAGTGTTTATGCCTATATCTATATATACCCAGTAGTCAATATGGGTCGTAATTTAATTAATTACCACACTTTCAGTCGGTTTAGTTTTAGTTCGCTTTGCCTATGTATTTATGTTAACGTTAAATAACAACGTTTATAATTTTTTACTGTGATCGCGACAGCTTATGTATTTTAAAACAATGTTGTTAACTGTAATTTAACATACTATATACATATTCCAGTTTTCCGTTAGTAAAACTTGTACTTACTCATTATTTACCGAGAGACCTATTACCGCAATATTCGTTTAAGTTTGGTACTCACTCGTACGCATTAAAGAAAGAATTATTATACGAATATGTTTCAAGGTTTGTGTAAAGCTGATGATGGGTACAAAATAATATTGTTATGCAGGTTATCTTTGATAATTTTTTGAGGAAAATGCATTATTTACGTTGACGAAGTTGTATCGTATTATTGCTTTACACAATAGAAAAGCATTTCCTCATTCGATTTATGAATTATATGAATTATGAATAATTTATGAAATGTAATTAACGTTTATGTGTGTACCCTTAATAAGAAATGTGGATATTTAGTAACCTGACATCATGGAACCATTTTACTATAATCAAAGATATACTTTCATATTATAATTAAAAAACATTCAAGCTGGTGCTTGACCCATCATAACAGTACTATAAAATCCAAATTATCACAAATAAATATGAGTAGTTTCAACTGAGTTTCAACCCAATCACAGAATATTTTTATCAGCCACAACTAACTATGAAGTGAGAAAAAACTTAATTTTTATCAACCTTGAACCATCCTGAGCTAATTTTTAACATTGGGAAAAATTAAATTTTTGTACCTCTGTAAACTCCTGTATATTTTTGTCTTGATGGTTCCATAATTGTGTGGTGCTAAATATCATATTATAATTTAAAGAAAAGTGTAAAGCTTAAGGGATCTAGCGTACAATGTAAGAATTAAAGTGTAATATCAATACATTATGTGACGTAGTAGAAACATCTCATCAACGAATAATTTTAGAGTGACTCGTGCTCTAGAACGGTGGAGGATTTCACTGCCACAGGTGGTAAATCATTCATGCTTTGTTGTTTAAAAATAAACCCTATTTAACTGTCTGACGGTGTTGGAAATTGGACTGCCCAAACGTTAATAAAACGCTTTCGTGTGAACATGAAAAAATGATCCATTCAAAATTTTCTTTTATTTATGAATTTTAAAATTGTTATTTTGCAATTATTACTACTCCCCATTCACGAACGGACAAACTGAATGTAGTATTATTAGGGATGTAGAATGAGAATCTGAATGAAAAAAATACAAAATAAAAATAAAATACTGGCTTAAGTAATTTCTTTATTTTTAAAATCTTGTGTGTTACATCATACTTTCATTACATTACATATCGACATACAGGTAAATGTAATAATGATTCATGCCCAATTAAAATCAAATTACGTACAAGTCAGAATCATCCTAAATACACAGTTGAATTTAATCGGTAATTTTTCACAATATAAATTCACCAGAAGCCGTATTATCAGCAGTGAGATAGCATACCAGATTGACGCATAATTTTTTTTATATACACATAATATTTTATTTGAGGATATATTCGCAATGTAACATAATTTCAGCTCAGTTCCAGCGTATTGTTCTGAACCTGTCAATATTAGCGTTTATTTTCTTGCGTATTTTAATGTGATAACGATGCTAATGCTAATGCGTAATATCATTGAATTACAAAAAAATGCTAATTTATACAAAATTGTAGATAAGCACCAAGATTTGCTACACTTCGACCTGGATAACCAATTGTTTAAAAAATGACTTTTCAAATAATATGAATCTAGTTAGCGAGTGCATGGTGTTATATTCATTATCTTTAGATAGTTTTATCTAATAGTGATAACACAAGCATAATAGTAAAGGAAATCCTTGATAGCTTGTTGTACCGATGAAAAATGTAAAGGTACTTGTCCCGTAGTTTCTTTAAAATTCTTTTTGTTTTATTTATTACCATTTCATCTAGTGTCCATGTTTTTACTGTCAGTGAGCATGTGATGAAGTTTAATTATTTTGTATCAGAAATTGTGAATTAAACTACCGTACTGGTTATTCTACACAAATAGGGTTCCCCTCCTTCATATGTAGTAGTTTAAATACTCTATCGTAGTATTCGTGGCTTTGAGTAAAGTATTTAACCAAGCTTTTGTAATTCAACATCATAAAGAGTTTAAAGTTACTTACAGAGTTACAGTATTGTAATCTTAACCAAGAATGTATGCGTCATTGTCTTGACTGGCATGTCGTAAAAGTAATCATAATTTTTCTGGAGCATAACACATAGTTTGAAGGGATTACGTATAGCATTGTGCAATTTTTTCTTTGTTTTTAAACACTAGATGTAAGCAATGTTTTCAAGAAGGTTTTACCATTCGTCTTCTGGTTGTGATTATTGAACAGAGAATCTCAACTTTATTGAAATTAAGTAATATTTTTAATGATTTTCTTAACCTTCATCATATATCTCAGTTCCTGTGTCTGACAATTGTTTCAACATTGTCGTAAAAGAGTTTCACCTTCAGCACTTAATTGAAAGTTTTATTGTTCCTAAAAATCCTTACAAATACGGTAATGTTTCTGTTTTATGACTGTATATTTTGTAATTTACACAACTCATAATATATTACAGGAATATATATGTTTGAGTAAGTTTATACACAAATGTTATAATTCATTTTATTTCTGTATGGGAAAAGGAATCTCATTTTTAGGAAAGTATTTTACACTTTTAAGCATTTTTGTATAATTACATTGTTGTAGTGAAGTCTTAAAGCTAATAATACAATACGCATCTTATTTCTGTCTAGATTATATTATGTTACACAGCTTTAACTGGACTGCAGCTTTCGTTGAAGCGATCGTGTCTCCTGAACAGCAGCGACGATGGATCTGACAGCCTCTTCATGTCCTTCAAAGCTATCTGCCTTGTGCAGCGTATTACCAACAACTATATCCTGCTCATCATCGTAAAACAATCCTGAGGTTCTTTTCATGATTCCAGATGTGCTCCCACTTCGAACAATCGTAGAATGTCCCACGCTATGGCGAGAGCTGCTACCACTCCCACTTCCAAAAGGATCGTCTGGAGACAATTGTGGGGTGGAAATAGATTGCTCTCTTTTTCCAGCAGCAGAAAACTGGACGCTTGTACCAGCCTCCCAGGAATGTTGACGGGTGATGAGGGCGGATTTGGAGCCAGCTCTACGTACGGTTACAACCGACCTCCTGTCAAAATCAATGCTCGATTTTCTACTATGGCCGGTACTATCATGCTCTGTACTTAGAGATACCAAACTTTCCATTGAAGTAATCTTTTTAGTTAACGGGGTAAATGCACTTTGACCTCCTCCTCCACCACCACCACCGCGACCGGCACTTCCACTGCCATATCCGGACTGTCCTCCAGATGAGCTTGGAGTCAGCCCCCCACCATGCTGTTGCGTTATAAATCCATACAAGTAGGAGTCTTCTAGGCTTTTTGATAGCGTGGCGGAAGGAGAGGAGCGGGTGCTCCTTGGTTCCTCGTGTACGTGTACCCTGACTTGCTGTGTCCCACCGTTCCCAGCACTGCTTGTTCCGGGAATTGGTGGAGGTGGCTTTCGCGGTGGGGCAGATTGAGACCTGCTCACAGGAACAATTTTAGTCATAGGAAGAAACTGGTAGTCATCATCATCATCATTCCGATGACCATTTCTCACACCAAACTTACTTGAATCCGGAGTTTGGGGTGGGGGTCTCGAGGAATGAATTTGGTTACGGATAGGCTGGTGATGCTGAGGAATTGGAGGAGGCGGTCGATGATGTTGTTGCTGTTGTTGAGCTGCTTGTTGTTGGGCAAACAAGTGCTGCTGTGCAGCTGCGGGCAGTTTAGGAATGGGAGGCATATCAGATAAAGATCCACCGGTACTACCCCTTTTGTCGGAATCCCCGTTTCCTGTACTTATTGCAAAATGATGATGGGGAAAATGAAGGCCATGAGTGATTAACTGTGGCTGTTGGGAGTGATGTGGCTGCTGCTGTAAAAGCTGAGCTTGCTGCTGTTGTTGCAATTGCTGTAGCGCCACAGCCGCCGTCTGTTGTTGCTGCTGCCTGTTTTGCATTTGTTGATGCTGCATAATATGCTGATTTTCTCTCTCGATAAGACCCTGATAAAGTGATAGAATTCTGGACGCATCCTTTGAGCTTGTTGATAAGGACCTGAGCAAAGTCTCAGTTTCTAACTGTCCAGCACTACGGGCACGGGACTCTTTAGATAATTTACTAGGTGGTCGTTCGTCGTCACTTTTAGATTTGACGAAAGACTTGGCACGACTGTAAATAGGCCGAGACTCACGTCTTTGACTGTTGTGATTACTACCACAGGTGGATGCCACAGCAGCAGTAGTATCCCGGTGTTGTCGATTAATGCCCCCACCACAAGAAGGATTCGCCAAAGCCAAGGCTGCCACTGCTGATGTAGCGCTGTCCATCGGGGTCAAGGTCCCATATTGACATTGCGCGTCATACATTGATAAAGCTCGTCTACCCATCACAGTAGTCGCAGGAGGTACTTGTGAAGGTTGTGCCTGTTGAGGAATAGTTCCTCCAGAGGATGAACTACTAACCCCGCTCGCTGAGCTCTTCTTTCTCTCATCCTTTGATCTAACCTTGTCAATTAGCTGGCTAAGTACACCCTTTTTTGCGGAAGCATGATCGGGAAATCCGCTCATGGTTATGGGCATTAATCTACCGGCTAGTTGTTGTTGAGCATGGGCAGATGGCTGATAGGAAGTGTCTACCTGAACGTACTCCATTTCATTGGGATGGTGGGGAAGACGTACTGTTGTAGGTGGCATGGAATGTGGCTGCTGCTGGTTTGCGGTGAGAAGATGCTGCTGTGAGTGATGATGATGATGAATCTGCTTTACAGGTGCGGTGTGACCAAATGGCATGAATGGAGTTGCTCCTTGTGGAGCAGGCGCTTGTTGATGTTGCTGCTGACCAGTGGAAGATACATGAGACGCACCACCACCTGACATCGAAATAGATGTGGCGGCTGGGGACCCAGCTGGTAGACTGGTTTTTGTGACGGTGAAACGGCCGGCAACAGTTCGAGTGCCATCCTGTTGAACCGAAGTTCCATGACTAGTAGTATCCTTCTTTCCTTTCGGGGGGAGTGTTGGTCCTGTTGTCGCTAGAAAATTTGAAAAGAATAGTAAACCTTCGGCACGATTTTATATTCAAGTGCATACAAGGTTTGGGCACATACTTCCAATCTACCAATTGTTTCTCGCTTTCGTTTATTTTCTTTTTAGACACAAATGTCTCTTAATACCAACCCTCATCAAATTTTTATTACCTTTTGAGAACCAAGTTCCGAATAGAAGAAAGCAACTGGAAATTCAATAAAATAATTGCAACTCAAATTCGCATTATTTGTGAATGCAGCGAAAGAAATAAACGCATCAGGTGTCTATACCCTCATTTAATACCGTTTATGTCGTTAATACTCAGCTTTCTCCGTTTACGTCGGCATCCCTCCAAATTGTGTATCGTAACCCTAACTCATTTAAGCGATGAATCCACCACCACCCTTTCTATTCCTGCGTGTGCGTAAATGTAATATAAAAAGTTAGGTGTCCACACAGGCCATGTCTCGTGGTACTTGAAAACTAAAGCGTATCCTTATCTTTATACTCTCCGTCTGTCCTGACGGCAAACGCTAAAATCCAATTTTTCATATTTCCATTCCTCTTTATGCCATCTGTGACATGTATATAACATTTTTGCGTCATAAAACTCCATATATTTGAAAATTGTTCTCAATATGTCAGCACCAGTGTACAAAAGAAATCAGCTCGCTGTCGAAATATTGCAAATACCACCCTGCGTTTATACGAATCGCTTGCATTTCCTTACCTTTATTGCTTCCCGACTCTCTCTACAAATGCTCCGTCATTCCTTTCTCACAGACCATTTTTTACGGCCATATAATACCTCATACCATTTCCCCCTCGTTTTCCATTCCGTTTCTGTGCATAGTTTCCTTTTTCCTTCCGTTACCACCCTGGTGTGTTCACTTTTTGTTTTTTCTTCCTCTTTCTACCTCTTGGATAACATTTCCTTTTATTTTGCCTTTTTTTTACTTAATTCTCATTTTCTTTTTACTTTTCATAAGAATTGAATGGTGCCGGTTCAAAATTTCTACGCATAGCAAATTTGGAAGCTACACTTTGACCTCGCTCTCAAACGAAGCCACGTTCTGCTTAAAATATAAGGATTGACATTTGTATTATTAGAGAAGCTACATTTTATACACATATGCAGTCATGAAAATCGTTTTTTATATTTTGCATAATATGTATACCTATTGCACTGGAGACGATGAGGTTGATGCTGCTAGTCCCATCGGACAAGCTGCTGTAGGCTTTCCCCCGTTCAATTCACATTTTTATGTGGAGTCGTAACTACATTCATAGGTACTTTGCATGCAGATAGACAAGGGTAAATGTGTGACCGATGCACAATGAGGTAAACGGACTATCGCCATGATCATCGTCGTCATCATGATCATCATCATCAGTAGCGCTATGATCCGGCAATGATCAACCCACACAAGGAACAGTGAGCGTAGCCTATTGAGACAAAAACTATGAAACTTTTCCCGTGTGTCTGCTGCGTACTTTAGGAAAGGACATACACAAACACTTTACCAGTTTAAATGTTTTACTACCTCCGGCTTTCTCCACGTCGTATGATCATGTGTGTGTGTGTGCCCTTTCTATATCCTTCCACTTTTAAAGGTAATGATAAGCTATGCATGTATGCACTCTAATGGAAGCGGGCAAGCATGCATAACATAAAAGTTTAGAAGTGGCGATGTGATGTCGGTTGGTCGGTTCGTTGGTGGGTTTTATAGAAGATTTAGCTGCATAACCTAAAGCTTACCATATATACTCGTTCCACTCACTCAACTTACCAATCATCCTTTTTTCTCTTTGCAACCATCCCTCTTTTCCAGGAGAATCTTTTTCTTTCTCCTCTTGGTCTCGTAGTAGTAGTGTTAGTTTTGATGCATAATATTTTGTCCATATAGACCAAGAATAAAAAGTGGCTTAAGTGGTGTGTGTGTATGCCTCTGTGCACTGTTGGTGGTGGGGTAGTGGCGGTTCACTGGAGTAAGATTTTTAAGAAATAAGTGGGATAAAAATAGAGCAAGAAAAAGGAAAGCCTTTCATACCATCCCACTTTACTCTATACACATCAGAGTGAGAGGCACTAATACCGGAAGAGCATCTATAACACCATTCTCCAGAGACAGTTTTCTTTTTTAAACAAAAATTCGACTAACATTGGAAAAAGTAACCATAATAAATGTATGCATCCACTTATTCATGTCTTTCCTACTGCTACGTACTCCTACAAAGTATTTTATGTATATGGCACAAAAGAACTTTATGTGTGCGATGTACATTGTACATACATTCTACACATGTCCATAATGTGTGTGTATGTATTCTTTGGCGGAAGAGAAAAGTGATCGAAGAGAAAAAACTCAATTTTTTAAGCACTGTTACTGTTATGCAGCAGAAATGAAACAGCAGCAGCAGCAGCAATTCAACCAAAAAGAAGTAAGCAAGAAATGTACACTTTTTTCTGCCTCCCTTACTTGCCTGGTGGTGGCTTTTCTAAGCCTTCTCATGGCGTGACGTTGTCGTGTGTTCTTGGTGAATAAAAAATCATGTATGAAAAAATACAAGTTTTTTTTGGGATAAGAGAGACCCCTTCAAATTACTATTATTCGTATGTGTGTCGCTCTATGTCGAAAGAAACTAGAAATGGTACTGGTAGTAGGAGCGACAGCAGTAAAAATGTTACGCTCCATGCATTTTTCTTGTATCTCTGTATTTTTTAAAACGAGGAAAATTGAGAAAAGAAAGTCGCGGCATGCCGCGGTTTCTGTTCCTGCGTAAAATAGTGTGTCGCTGTGTGTGTGTGTATGTGTGTGTGTTTAGAAAGGAGCAAAAAAGGAAGCACAATAAAAGGAAGAGTGGCGTGTAGGACGGAGAAAAAAGTGAATGAAAAGAGAAGGTGTTACAGAATTTTCATGGAGAGAAAGAAAAAGTCAACGGAAACTTTGCATTTGACTTTGTTAAACAAAACTCTTCTGCTGCTGTTCCGGCCGACTATATGATTTTGAGAAGTTGTGAGAGGGAGAAAGAAGAAAAAAAATAATGCGGAATTGTACCCACCAAATACGAAGAGAAAAAAGTATGCGTTCTCTACATTTCTGTGACCAATAAGCATGAAAAAGAAGAGGAATCCGAGAAGAAAAATATTCAATAGTGAAAAGTTTTGCAAGCCAAATATATACATAAAAAATATGTATGTGACTGAATAAGAAAATAGAGGGAGAGGGAGAAAAAAAACGAACGAGCGTATAGGTAGCTGAGACTGGCATGCAGTCTCTCTGGTCTCATCATTCACCTTTTGGCTAACAAGCGGAATGAAAAAATAGACAAATAGCAGGGTGAAGTTAAGAAAGAAACGTATGTATGAAAAAAACACGAATTCCAAAATACAACATTACTCTGTAAAATTTGATCCAGTTTTTTTCTCTATTTCTCCATTTCTCTTCTTTAAAAGTTGAATAAGCAAAAGCAAAAAAATGGTTGTCGTCACGAAGCAAAAACCTTGCAAGTGAGTACATTTATATAGTCATTTCGTTTCCCCAGCTCGATTTAGATGATGACGACGGCGACGACGACGACGACGACGATAATGATAATAGCCAGTCTCTAAAAGGTAAAGAAAAGCAATAGGAAAACTCATTCAAAAAAAGAGAATATAAAATCCTACCTAAGTATACTGTAGTGTATACCGTGTAGTGGATGTGTGCCTTGAACGCTATTTAACTCCGTATATCAATAAATTAAGTTTACTGGAGCATAGATCGGAATATAAGTATTAACGCCTGAAAAAGCCATTAGATGATGCATGGTCCCTTGAAGAAGCAAGTTCATTTATTTCTCTTTAATGCTGGTGACGACGACAAGTGTAATATGGTAGAGAGATATTATATGCTTCTGTACTCCTCTACCTTCCTTTACGAAACACTTGGGCTTCTCTATGCGTTATGGCGTTATGTTGTGAAATTTCGCGTCTATTTACTTTTCTCCTGTTCTGCTACACTTCCTCAACATCTCCAGCAAGCAAACTACTAATAGCTATCAGCAACACCAACCTTACTACTGCCATTACAGGGAATAAAAATAAACTTGAGGGGGTTTTCAGTTCACTGTTCCCTTCTCCGCTCTATTTAAGCACACAGATATATACACGCTGACGATGAAAATGAATACCTTTCTCCGGCGTTTACCACCGTGATCACCATCGTCCTCAACTTTATCGGGTGGAATAGAGCAACTGCTCACTTTTATTCTCTGCTGCGTATCGGTATAATGAGAAAATATGATAGAGACTAGCAGGGATAATGTAAAATGTAAACTTTATATATTGTACCTTGTTTCACGGAGAAGGACTCTAATTCGGCGTGCAGTTCTCGGTACCAGCACACAGCTATTTTAACAGTCTATTGTTTATTACACCGAATTGGTAGTCATTCCTTTTTCGTAGTCCACCTTTTCGAGAGTACTTTCGTGAAAATAATATTGAGGGAAATAGCAAGACTTTTTTGAGGAGGGCAACACATTCCCCCCTTTTCTCTCTCTATAGTAAAAAAAATGTGCGTGGAGAAAGAAGGCGACAAAAACACGTTAAACGTTTATAGTAGTGCCTTGGAGGATATTTTTCGTCTTGTCGTTATTCCGCAGTGGAGAGATTTTCTTCGTGTTCTTCTCAAATTAAAATAGGCACCGATGAAACAAAAATGGGCAAGGCTTTTAGGAGTTCCCAGTTCCTCTAGTCTGGTGCCTGTGTATAAAAAGCATAATGCTCTGCAAGGTGGACTGTGTCATTAGATTAAAATTACTTCTTCATAACGTGGAAAAAATGTAGCTTCCCATTATACTACGTTTATTTAGTTTGAGATCGCTTTCAACTCCGTAGATTTCCACTGTTGGCGAATATGAATAAATGTTTGCGACATATTACTCTACGATCCGATTATCCGATAGAAAGCGAGGCATACATATATATCAAATATAAGTAAATAAATACCTCATGTGTACCTAAAGCATCTATATGCATTATGCTCACATGACGGGGCAACAAAAACACGCCAGAATGTTTGCCATGATGAAGGAACACTGGGAAAATGGTCGTTGGAAGCTCATCTAGTTATCTGGAAGAGGTTCATTCTACTCATTATTACTGCCACACTGAATTTCTTCATGTAGGCATGCAATTTTCCCTTTTGCCTATACATGCCATTTCTTTTTCTACAAGGGTCCTGGACGAACGAAGTTTGAAATCGTTAAGAAGATTGCTGAAGAAGAACAACAAGAACCGTTATTATCATCAACAACACAATGCAGCACACTCAGGTCATTATTTATACACACGATGATTCTCAATCCTTTCCCAACAATAATAATGCTCAAATGAAGCAGCCCAAGAACATTTGAAAAAAAGGAACGAAGGCGAGAAGCAAATCTTGTATTTTTGGAGGAAGAAGGGTATATGTGAAGTGGGGACTCGTTACCTTTCGATGTGAAAGCCATTTCTCCCAACGATGGAGTTACTTGAGCACTACTTTCAACTCTGAAAAAAAAAACAAGAAAAATAGAATCACGATGAGTAAGTCATGCAGATGCAAAGTTTATACATGGTGAAGAATATACAAACAGGGCAAAATAGAAAGCTGAAAGCATAAAATCAGGAGTAATAAGGACAACACCTCCGTGGCGAGTTTAGAGATTCGTGTATTCAATGAGCTAAAATTGTTTATTCTCTTCAATTAATCATTTATTTTATAGGCGCAAGTGGTAACAGCGGGTTCATTTTAATTTTTCCTCCATAAATTTCTCTCCAGCATTCTATAGAGAGAAAGAGAGAGAGGAAAAGAAAAGTAAAAACAACAAAAAAATCATAAAAGATGTACAAGCATGTAGAAGTAAACGTTAGTAGCAAATAAACGACCTTTAACCTGTAAACAGCTTCACTTAACGTGTTTCGCCCCCAAAAAAGGGAAACAGCATTGGCATGATTTGCAATCGAGAGGGAAAAGAATTAATTTTGTTAATTTCGAATTTCACTCGCGTATAAGCACATGAGTGCGTGCAGGCAGGCAGTCCAAGAAAAAGCATTAAAAATCTATTTTCGGAGCAGATGAAGTATGAACACGGTCCAATTTTAGTTTTGCTTTGCCAATTTTAATCAGTAAAAACTTTTCTCCTGTTTCAGTTGGTTAATAATTGCATGAATTATCGCATCTCTGGGATTTTGTACTGCAGAGGACTCGAGATGAATATGGGTTTTTGCGCCTATATACACACACACTCTCTCTCTCTCTTGAAATTTCTTTTCCCCACAGTGTAATTTCCCTTTTGGATTTTGTCTGCAGAATTACATATGAGCATGTACGTAACTACCTTTTTGTTGAGAGAGAAATATAATTTGTATACTCTCTACTTGAAATGACGAGTAGGGTACAAAATGGTAGTAATCGTTGTCGTTGTTGCATCGTATCGTCGTAGTATTTTTTTAGGGCAAGTCAACTTGGCGAAAGAGCCCAGAAAAACAGTTTTTGTTCTGCAAACTACCACGTATCCGCTTGCCCCCATTATTCCCATGCACAAACAAACTGATCCGTGTGTGTGTATACAGACCTACAAATAATTGTAGCCCGGTCCCGCTTTCGTTGAACATATCAGTCGGTGTTTTCCAGGGAGGTGCATGCCAAGATAACTTGCCGTAAAAGCTATATATTCATGTAGACAAAAACCTTGTATACAAAATGATAGATGATTCCTCAGGGCAAAGGAAGTAATTATCTCTCCATTTTCACATTAAATTGGATTCCTTGTGTCGAGGAAATTAAGAGTAACTCAAGCACTACGGAATGCAAACAAAAGAGTGAAGCGCGCAGACACAGTCTGCGCTTTTTGGCTTTTAGTACAATGGAGCTTGGCCCTGATCATGAGAAAATGAATAAACGCAACAGCAAGAGAGAAAAAAAAACGTTTCCTTCCTTTAGTTTATGGACGCTTTTTCATTTCTGCTTTTAAGGGAGCTCATAAATTTGCAGCGCTAGTGATTTTTCTTGTAGGTACATTTTCACGGAAGACGTGCGAAACCTAATTGCAACTAGCCAGAGAGTATATAAAGTGGGCTGGGATGATTATCGTTGTCATCATCATCAGAGTAATGTAACGATAATAGTGTGATAGAATTGTTCTCATTTCTAAACTGGCGGTGTACAGGTACATCACAACCTACTCTGATGATAAAAGTCTGAGAGAGAGAAAAAACAGTGTTTTGACTTGGTACACACTAATGTCATACTTCAGGGTCATGGACCAGGCGGGATTTATTTATAAAATGTCTATTTGGTAGAATGTACATCATCCTGGCTACTTCCAACACAAGGAACTAGATATGCATACAAATGAGTACAGAAAAAAGCGGGAACAAGCGTTAGCGCCTGGTACAACGACAGGCTATATATTGTCAAGCGCTACTTTTCGCATTTGTCGACCATCTTTTCTCGCATTCTTGGAAACCCCGTTTCGTCTGTCCATTATGTTACGCTTTAGTCAGAAAATGTATTTATTATGTATGCGTATTTATATGAATATTTTTTTTATAAGAAGCGGCATAGATATCAGGGAAAGCTCTAGTAAATAAGATAGTAAGCACATAATACATATAACAGTACATTTTCTCGCTTATATTTCTCCCCTTTCTATCGTACATGTCATAAGAAAGGGTATAAATGGTATGACACTCTGGGAGTGTAAAGAACAAAATAGTACTACAATCCAAGTAACTTCAAAAATACATTGACATTTTGTTCCCTTCTCAGAAAAATGCGCACGAGGCAAAGGGATACGAAGAAGAAAGGGAGAAAAAGTTGGGATCATGTACAACCAAATCATGGTAATACCAAGACATTCTTGCAAGTTGTGTAATATACGTATAATAAATATTGATACATGATGCATATGGCAGTAGTAGAAGTATAGGAGTAGTAAAAGTACAATAATAATAATATATGTAGTTTGGATAAAAAAGGATAAAGTAGCAACTACGCTACACGAGTTATCGATGGAAAAAAGCTACACAGAACATAAAATAAGGAAAGGAAAGAGATACATTCATACGTAGTAGGAAAAATGACTAGGCAAGAGTCTGTCAAAAAGTCAAAATGGAGACAAACCGAGAATGGGAATCCAACGGAGGAGACAGATGGTATGATTTATTGTCGTAACCCATTTGCTGAGACTGTTGAGGTCGACCCGATTGACCCGGAGCTGCAATACCAGTAGTGACTTGTACGTTGGATGGAGGTCCTTGAAAAGTACTTGCCCCACCCGCACCACCGCTTCCACTGGCAGTACCAGCGCCACCACCACCGGCTCCTCCACTTGGACCAGGAGCACCACCACTACCACTTGGACCGTCCGGAGGTCCTCCTCCTCCACCTGGATGGTGCTGTTGTTGGGATTGATGGGAAACACTCATCGTTTTCAAAAACGACTGAAGTTGCTGGAGGAGACTGCTCAGCTGTTTCACTTCAGATCGTAGCGACAGCAAGTCATTCATCTGCAGACAAGGAGGATTGGAGAAAAAAAAGATTGAGAACGTGCACACAGTTTTATACATTTTCTAAATAAAAATTGGGGAGAACGGGAGAGGGACCCCTATGAAGAGATAGTTTTAACCGCAAAAAGTGAAGTGGCCCTTCAAGTAAACTTTTATCAACTTTATCAACATCAAAACCAGAAAGAGGGAGAGAGAGAGAGAGAAAAGACCAAAATCTCTTGGAATACGTCTCTTACGTTTATGCCTGGCTCCCCCGAAAAGCCTTGTACTTACACACATACCACATACCAAATACACACTATCTGTCACAGGAACACCGATCAAGCGTGTTAAAAAGGACGAAATTGCGAGCTTTTGGGCATTTCCCATTCGAAATGAAATTATGATTGAATTATCCTTGCTTATTTGCACAAATTTCCCTCCCGAGCACACAAAGTAACTAGACTCTCGTTATAAACGTATTTATTTTTAATCTTCCAAGGAATACGAGGCTGTCATTTAACCCTTTCTGTGAAGTGAAATACCGTGTTTGTATTTTCATAATGTCCTTGAGCAGTATGCGATGATGCCAAGAGATTTCCTTTCCTCTCTTTTTTTATCTATTTTTATTTATTCCTTATCCCACAAAACATTTTTTTGCTGAATCAGTCGGAATAATACGATGCCGTATATTTTATCCGTATACTTTCCCCAAAAGCTTCACTAAACTGATATGTTCATGAATCTTCATAAACATAACCGCTGAAAATGGCAAACCAGAGAGTGAGACTGCTGATGATTAGAACGACGACAGCGATATCATTTTGATTTCGACTTATTCCGCCCTAGCAGCGGGCATTGGGGCTTGAATGAAATTGTGTTTCACTTTTCGTTTCCCCTTTATAGGAATAGTAGCATACAACTCCCTATAAAGTCACATGCATGACTGCCTGTATACCAGTGCTACTTTCCGTTGCACATACACTCCAGTATTTCAATTTTTATATCATCATCGTACAAAATTTGACTTGCCTTTCATCCTCTGTGGTGTGTGTGTGTGTGTGCCTTTTCCAATCTAGTCGTTTTTGGAGTGATCAGGTTCAAAAGTAGTGTGCGGTTGTGTGTATTTCTAACTAAAGCTACCTCTTTCTTTCTGCATTTTTCACATCGTCGCACCACCCCAGGAGTAAGTTAAATGAAAAAATATGCGTAGATAAATACGGATATAGAGGACGAAGATGGATTTTATTGTATGTGTGTGTCTATGTCTATATACATTTATTTGTGTTAGCAAAAAAATTGGGATAGAAGCTTTTTTTGGGGCTGCACCGCCACCACCTCCACCAGCAGCCCTTTACTTTATTGTAAAAACGCATAAAATAAGTAATAACAATCAGTTTTTATATAGGTATAGCATACCTCTCTCTCTCTCTTTCTCCCTCTACCCAATCCTTATCATCCTTATCCACCAACAACCATATCATCACCAGTACCGTCGCCGCCGCGGCACTTTTACCAATTTCTCCTTGACTTTTACTGAAAAATAATACAATCAATCATGTTTCTTTTCCATGCTTTCTCTTTTTTTTCTGTTGATACGCGCTGGGTACATTTATTGTTAATGTGGGCAGAGGCGCATAAGGAATATACTTTGTATCATGCGACTACAGACTACACATAGGTCTGCTTTTTAGTACCACGCAGCGTCTCGTCGGTGTTCCGTTTTTTCTACTAACCCCTATGATTTTTTCAGGAAATGGACTCTTTTGGTGGTTTTACTACTTTGCCTGTGTTATTATTATTATCATTATTATTGCCTTTTCTTTTGCCACAACCACAACTACTTTAGGCCCAACAAGGAAAATGCAGTTTACGCCGGATACCACACGTACTTACTACCAGCTCGCGGACCCACACATATACATATACCCGTATTTTGTAGCAACTATCGCCATCATATATAATCTGTAGTATTCATAATAATGTGCATGACAAGAAGTATACTTTGTAAATGGGAACACAAAAAGTTACGGCTTTTTGAAGATTTTTGTTCAATCCATTTTCAAGCAAAATGGAACATATCCACTTCATGTGCACTTGTCAGTTGTTGTAAGCTTTTTTCGATTTGGATTACTACCAGTGTGCTGCTACAACTGCATCACTTTTCCTGCTACTCCTCTATCTACCTCGCCGTTGTTGTGAATGAGAGATGAAAGAGTTGTTGGCTGAATACCGTGAATACATATTTTAATGCCTACTTTCTCTCTCTTTCTCTCTCTCTCTCTCGAATTGTTTGGAGAGGCATGTTGAAAAATAGAAAGAAACAGATACATAAATATCATTTCTCTCTCGTGTTTCGTCAAGTGGGACACCAAATGTGTAGTTGTCTGGTAAATGACAGGGTTGCACATTATCAGTATTACTTTATTTTACTTTGAAAATACATACATTATATGATGCTGCAACCTTTTTTGGGAAGGTTCATACTTCACATCTATTATAACTTTTATTTATAGCATTGTTTCCTAATCCACTGCCTGGTTGCTTTCCCTTGTTAAGGCAGGTAGAGAAATACGTAAAGATGAAATGTCTGTGTCTACATGTTGTTTAGAAGAACAAATTGCGAAATACAATAAGTTTTAGGAAAAGTCATTTCCAGGAGATTTCTTGTAAAGAGACATAGCGTTACTGGATCATAGAAAAACATGCTTTCTCTTGCTTCCATTGATGTGAACGCGTGTGTGATTGTGAAATTAGCTTGTTGTTGTGCAATTGGACATTATTTATTGCTCCTTTTTCTTTGTGCAAGGAAGCAAATTTCGTTGGAAGTCGAAGGAGAAAAAACACAGCTTTCACCCTTGAAGTTTTATTATCAATGTATTGTACAGATGAGTGAGTTATTTAATCAGTTTTCGAAATGCTTTCTGACGTACGTTGTGGGTGTGTGTTGGGAAAAGTGTGGTGAAATAAAAAAACAGGGACCTTTTGTACGATAGTGGATTTTTCCCCCGTTCGTTGGAGATTTCCCATCAACTTTGGCGCATCATTGGGATCTTTCGAAAGTTCCCACTCCCCAAATAATCCCGTTAACACTTCTCATTTCTTTTGACATTACCGTAATGGAACAAACACATAGGGTTAAAGACAAAAATGGATCGTCAATAACTCCAAATTGATCATTGATCTTCATCATCAACATCCTCTTGTCGTCATCAACGAAGCTGCGTATTTTTTACTCTCTGCCAAGCATCGCATGAAGAAAGAAAAAAAATGTGAAGAAAAAAACTTTCACTTTGCTCGGTATAGGAAAATTTAATTTATATACTCGTCGTGACTGGTCTGCTTGTTCGTTCTTCTTGTCTAACAAGCGAGCACGATGAATGATACACAGCCCATTCTCATCAGTGTCATCGTCGGCGCAAAGATCGTTTTGATCCTAAATGGAAAAGGATTTTTGTTGTCTTTGGCAAAACAACAGAAAAATACTCGACAAAAGGAGGTATTCCTTCGCCGATTTTAACAGGGGAATATCTGCTTTAAGAAGAACTCATCCACCCACTCACACAGAACCAGGCCACACATTTTTTTATACTTATTTTGTTCAAGGGAAAACGAACGACAAAACGAACAAAGTATAAAGTCTTTGCTTTTATGAAATCAAATAAAAACTACTGAACTTTTTTCTACCACTCATCTTGCTTTTGGTCATAGAATTCCTATCCTTGACATTGTCAAATGTACACACACACACTACGATTTCACGACAGCATATGTAATAAGTTTTGCAACCGTTCACAATCTGTTGGTTAAGCCATCACATTCCCAGAATGCCACGGCGGTAGTATATTACTACAGTTTGATTGTTGACATTTTCATCAAAACATTTCGTAACGTGGACATATTTTCAATTCGAAGACACAAATAACGAAAAGAAGGGAAACAATCGAAGCAAAAACGAAAAAAGTTGCTCTTTTTTCTACACATTTCTTCTTTCCCTGGCTAAACCGCCTTCTCTGCAGTACTCGAAGACTTCAGTTGTACAGCACCATCCGCATCGACCAAGATTAGAGTTTTGTCTACTGTAATCACTTGAATAATGAAGTTATGGGTGATTTCTGGGTAAGAAAGATGGAAAGGTCTCTACACTAAACTGTCATGGGTTTGGGGAGGGAAAATGGAAAAATTTTAGCAACTTTCTGCGAGTCACCCCCATAAAATTGCAAGCACCAGCAGAAAGAAAGAAGAAACAACTGCAAGATGTAACATTTCGTAGTCAATGAATAAGAAGGTGTATTGTCATCAAAAGGGACTCCGTGCTTTTACCAATTTTCATTGTCTTGATTTCTACCCCGCGTTACTACTCCTATCATTGTAAAGTTTTATATAGACTAGGTCGACTGGAAGGCGGTTTTAGATAATGCAAGAGTAACAGAAAATTGGCCACGTTGTTTAAAATTACAACTTGCACTGCACACACGTTCTCAGCTGCAATGTCTGGAGAAGTTTTTTTCAGTGATACTAACAAGGACAGCTAATGCATGTAACATGTAACGCGTCTGTTCGTTGAAGCAATTTCCAGCAATTTTTTGTACCATTGCGGCACGTAGCAAGATGAAGTAAAAGTAGAAATGGGGAAAAGGCTACCCACGTTGAAGACATGTTGTACTTTGAGAAGTACGGCAGAAAACTGCGCGTTTTTACACAGCAGTGGAAATACAGGTAGTTTACAAGGTGGGTAGATATTTTCAACATTGCAGCTAGAACATTTTCCAGCTGAACAAGTTTCCCCTATTGTGGCTCCTATTTCTTGTTCTATTGTTTCTGAGTGAAAGAAGCTTATAGATGTCGGTAATATACCAAATATTCAGTTTGATGGTTATGTGCCAAGTCACTTACCTGAGATTGAAAGACATCCTGCTTTTCGCGAACCTGTCTCATCTGATCATGCCAATGGGCTTCAAACACTTTTCTAACTTGTTCCATTTCCGCATAACGACGACTCAGTTGCTCCTCCAAAATCAGACCTTCCCGCAGAGCACTATCCGTCCGAGCAATGTAAGCAGTGCCACGTTGGAGCGTCACGTCCCGGTGCAAATCCTGAACTTGCTCCTTTAGACGATTCAGCCTGTGACTCAGCTCCTAAAAATTTATGAGCAAAGGAATATATGGACCAATCTTCTTATTTCAATTGTCTCCGACTAGATTATAGAGTATACCTTCCCATCCAGTTAGTCAAAGCATACCGGATATATGTATGTATGTGTGTATATGGATAGTTTATACGTCCCCCTCATCGCCCTCGGATTGAATACCAGCCATAAAATGTTTCCCAACAATACTGGTTTAAAAGTGAAATTTACACGTAAAGGTATAAAACTATTAAGACGCGCATTAAATTTCCTCAATCTTACTGTTCTTATCCAGAGCTCAAGTCTGAAAATACTTCAATCACACAAACCTTCACGCTGTTATAACCGGTCACCAGCGAGCCTAACGGTGTTTGTTGCATCTCTACATTGGCCGTCTGTTAAATTGATGGGAATATATGGGTGGGAATAATGAGACAAGGATTTACGGTGATTACACTCCCAGCAGTATATCTTTTACCGATAACGAATGTTATACTCAGACAACATTCAATTAAAGAAGAGAGACACTGCCGCGAAACTAATGAGCAAAAAATTGAATGTATATGCATTCGCTGCCATTATGCCTCCACCGCAAACAATGTCTAGATTAAGATTTGATTGCAGGCCTGCTGCATTTTGTATTTATGTACTGCATAAAATTTATTCGATGATTTTATCTTTTCTTTTATCTCAATGAAAGATTTCCCTACTGCAAAGAAGAAATCGCTTAGCCTCGTTTTGGAGCCATTATGGAACATAAAAGACTTTCCAAAATTATGTGTGTATGTATGTATATGGGTGTGTACTGATCCCAATCTATTATACCCCACATTTTACTACTATCTCTAGTTGTTGGATAGGCTATAATTGTATTTTCCGTATAAATCACGCTATTGACAAAGACATACAACCTTTATACCTAAAAACCTCAAGCAAAATGACATTTTACGTTCCCTATAGCGTAGGTACCCAAGAAGCAAGAAACCCCTACTTTTAAACGATAACGAAATGCGATTCTACCGCCCTGATAGGGTCGAGATAGACCTAGAAAGCATAATTCCTTTCTCTTTCTCCATTTCTTTCTTTGAGCATGTAATAGTACTACAAGGGAGTAGTAGGTGATTAAATGTTCATAAAGATCGCATTGTGAAATCGGAGCGCTGGGTGAAAAACAAGCGCCAAAAGTTAAATAATTCACAACTCGAAAGATAAGATCATATCCAGTCTGCATCTAAAAGCCTAAACGGCCAGTGCTGCTGTCGTCGTAAGTAAAAAACACCCCATCCCATCGATGTAGTAGTAATCATTTTCAACTTTTTCTACCATTGAACTTTCTATCAAGAAGACAACAGCAGGCCTATGGATGTTGTTCAAATTACTGTGGGGAAAACAACGAATCCCGCATAAATAAATAACTAAAATAACAAAAACATTTTATAACGACAGCAGCAACCGCAGAAAGTTGTTCTTTTTGGGAAGGGGAAGCCACATCATCATTAGGCATTTATGCTTGTACACAACTGATATCAACAGAGCAGTGGTGGTAGGTATATAACGATATAATCGCAAGTTCTGCGTATAAAGATACATTTTCTCTGGGAAACCGGCATTTTGATAATTTAGTCATATTCAAAATGTAAGAATACATGGGGTACACAAGGAATGTGATCACACGAATTTTTACGGATAACTGGAAAGAGACCCAAAAAGTAGTGAGTCAGACGCTCTATTTAACATCTTGTACTTTGTTGATGTCAAATTATTGTTCTCCCAGCGAAACGTACGTACATAGTGTCTGTGTATCTGTTCGTTTTTTCCGCTCTTTTTTTTGTCCTCCGAAACTTCCAAAGTTGTTAGGCTGAAGGTGGCGGTAGTTAGGCAGGGAGTTTTATGTTAGTACGCGCAATTCTGGGAGGAAGCTATCGCAGACATGGTAAAGTTTACTGCCCCGTAAACACCAAAGGATCATTCAATAGGTTAGTTATTTTCGACTTGTTTTGACTCTACGAGTCCCAATGAAATTCACCAGACCATAATGCATTTTTGTCTGATTTTCGGACACATGTATCGGTCTCACGGCTAGAGTATAGGTATTCCTCTCTCTCTAATTCTGCTCTGGTGGTTATAATAAATTAGAAAAAACAAAGGATGTGGAGAAACGGGGAAAGAGAATGTTTCCGCTTGCCATATTCATGGGAAATGCAACGTATACTGGGAGGTTTAGAATAGAAATGTTAGGTAGAGCATGTAACGGCTTTCGTATTTTTCCTATAGTGGAATAAGAAAGCTGATGCCGCTGTCACTCTATTTCATGTTTTCAGTGATGATGGTACACAATAGCATCCAGGACCAATAGTCCTTAACTATTTCTCTGTTTTCACGGTGTACTTGTACAATTGGGAAAAAAGAAAGAAAGAAAAAAAAACTTTGAGAACAAGTGGCGTATTAAGCTTTCCTTGAAATGCGGGTATGCGTATAGAAGAAATAGGTATATATCTGCATGGAAAGCAATTGAGTAACTTTCCCCTTTTACAATGTTTACCGTTGTTATATCATTCATATAATACCTGTTTTTACGATACATGTCTTCAAAGCTCTCTATACGTACGTTATACCGCACTGTTATTGCTGAGTGTACATAATTTTTTGTTGTGGTGGAATAAAACTTTTCTTGTTAAATGCGCTGTTTTTTTCCCTAGAATTGTAAGGAACAAGGTAAGAATGACAAATTCAAAGTTGCCCACCATTTTCAGGGGCATGCCGCATTTTACACCTTTTGTGCTTTCAATATTTTCAAACCATTTGACCCAATCAGACTTATAAAGCATTTTCTTGAGAGGGAGGTCGGATATAGCTTGTTGCAATGTTTACTTTCCTCGACCTTTAGAAATTTATGGGCACATATTCCGAACTTGTATTGGTAGACAAGTGTTGCCAGTGTTGCCACTTTGTTCTTTAACCACTGCAGTGGGTAGATTATTTGTGGGTTGGCTGTTGGTTTAAAACAGCTGGGAAACAAAAAGAAATATTTTTTGGAACATATAAGGGTGCAATATTGTGCCTCACTGATTACACGGTAGTCAGTGTGAGTTGTGGGGCACAATTGGTGCACAGCTCACAGCCCTCATACACACACAGGGACTACTACAAAGACGAAAAAGTTTATACGAACATTTTTTTTCTGTATGTCTTAATTCATTCCAGGAAGGAACGTGCAGAAGGGAAGAAATTGGGGACATTTTGTACCTCCAAACTGTTTTATAACAGTACAACATGAATGAATTACTATCTGGTGCTGGTGTTCAGCTGGGTTGCGGTGGTAGTCGGTGTCTGGTAAACTTTCCCAATTTACAGGTGAAATAAACCCAGAATTTAATATATGTTTTGGGTAATAATTTTTCCGTGATGCATGTGCTTGTAGCAGGTGCTACCAATTCTAGCTCCCTCTCTACTGCTGCTCGTGTAGGGTTTGCTTGTTTTTACTCATCTTATTTCCTTGTATACATGTGTATGGTACATCTACCTTTCCCCTCTGGGTAAATTTATTTTACCATTAACTTAATACTGTAGCTTGTATAAGTATTGCACATGCAAGTTTAAAAAGACAAAATAGCGTGGAATGTCGTTTGTTTAAATAAATTTAAGCTGATTGTGGATTGATGTATGATCCGTATGCTGAAGTATGCTTATTTTTACCGCATCATCTTTAATGTGCAGTTTAGTTATTTTTTCTCGCTATTAACTTTAAAAATGACTGAGGTTACTCAACAATACACGCTTCCTGTATACTACACCTCTGTGTATTTGTACCTATTATCAGAACATCCGGCAAATCTGATGTGGTATTGGAATTGCGAAAAAACGTGAAATTTATAGTAGGAAGATGAACAAATAGGCAGATTGTTATACGGTTACCGGTAGTATGCGGTTTGTCATTAAATATATATTTGATGGAGTTTGTATTTACGATTTACCAGGCTAGAAAATTAATTCAAGCAAAACTCATAATATGTCATTTCCTTCTACATCATAATGGTTGTAAAGCTCTTTTTCAAGTGCACTCTATAACGCTCTTCTCATTTTGATGAATACCGAGATATGAATAGATCACAAAAGGACATTGGATAATGCGGGGTAGGATTACATGGACTATTAATGATAAACACACGAGTAAGCTTTAAAGGGAGGAAAATACAAACGAATTGGAACGGAATTTACAGGCATCTTCTGATGCTGAGCCTGTCTGAATGCTTTGATGGCTAAAAATAGTAATAAAGGCTTGTTGGATGAAAATATGTGTGAATTTGCATAAGAATCCACGCTTACACAACACTTCATGGAATGATCAATGATGACTGCCATTAACAGAACCGCACTTTCTTTCGCTTTCTGTGTAGATGATCAGATTTTTATTGCTGGGAGGATTGCACAAGGAGTTGTTTAGTACAAAGAAATCGTTAAAGTGAAGCTGTAAACCTTTTGTTATCCCTTTTATAACTGCTGACACGCCCTGACATGTTTTGATCTATTTCAAGAAAAATAAGAAAATGTGGATGAGAAAATCAATTTTCTATTGATGCTATCATCTTTCTTTAAAGCATTGAAATGTTTAAATAAATCAAATGGTTTGTTTTCCCTGACTTCGATAAAACTTTGACTGTCGGTTCAAAGATTACAATGAAGGAGCTTGCAAATGGCGTAAATTTGTGGAAAAAAGTAGAAATTCAATAGAAAACTCATTTTCTGCATTTTTTAAATTTTCTCGGATATATTAAATATGCGTTGTTTACGTTGAGGTGTAGGGGACTTGTGTAACAATTAACTTAAACGACCAGAACAAGTGGAAACCACGATGGTGAAGCGCTCACATACTATTAATGAAAGGGATACAAGTGGAAAGTAAAATATAGTAAGAAATGGTGTCACGGTACTGATGGACAATCTTTATCAAGATAAATTAATATTGTACCTATATTTTAAAGGTTGTACAATGTGTACACGAATTCCTGGTGGTTTACCACCACCATCAGTGTTGGTCATTTTAAAATGAAATTATCAGCATCCACGGAAAAAGGGGTGTCTTGTGAAAAAACTTTCACTTACTATGATCAAACGGGTATAGTGTTGGTACATGTTCCACATGAAAGAGAAATACACGACAAAGGTGACATGAGCATCAGCTGTGGTCCTTTTCAATTCTGCCTGACTGTAGCCTTTGATCAGAGTTTTCCATATTTTCACTTACCCTCTTGTATCTTTACTAAACAAGGCTCAGATTAGGATCCGAATAGACAGATACGTTCATACCCTACAATTATATGTGGGTAAGGTTGCATAAATGCATACGCACATCCATAAACATACAGGGAGACGACCATAGGAATCTTCGTGAGTGGAAAGTGTAAAAACACCCAAAACCGCACTCACGTGGACAAAATAGTAGGAGAAAAGTAAGTAAAACTTTTTCGCTCTGTTCCCTAGCATATTTATACGTTCACTCGTACCCGCCAACATATTATTACTTTCCGTTTTTTCTCTATTCTGTGTCCGTTTTTACAATTTACCTCCGGGAATGGTTGGAATGAATGCGAAGACTGTTCTCTCCAGAGATTCGTAAATACACAACTTTTTTTCCTACAGCCTTGATCCCTTCCCAGATGGCTGACTTGCGAATGGTGAAAACAAACCGAACTAAAAGAAGACAAGCGGTACCAGTAACAGCAGCGGCCGTGGTCTGATTACTTTTTCCTCGCGCGCTTCTCTTATTATCTCACCTGACAGTTTTTCCCGTTCTGTATCTTCCCCCTCTTCTCATTTTTGTAGACATGGGGAAAGTATACACGTACTGCACAAGGCATCCACACATATTCAAAAAAAGTATTATGGAAGTCGACACAAATCTAGCGGCAGCAGAGCAGAGACACGACAAATAGAGACCAAGTAGAGAACTCTGCGACCAGAGAAGAAAAGCACATACCACACAAAGTCTCCTCGTTTTTTTGTCGACAATCCGCACACCAGCAGGTACAGTCATACCACATCTTCCCCCACATCATCATCAGAACCACAAGGCAGGAGAGAATGAAGGAAAAAGAAAAGGTGACTTTTTTCTTGTACCTACACTGATTTAAAAGCGACACACAAAAAAGACATCTACCGTAATGTAACAAGTTTCTCTTTCCATCTCTGCTGATGGGATTTCTCCCTCCTTATTCTTATTTTTATTATTATTATTATTTTTTATATATTATTTTATATAAAATAAATGTACTTGTCCAGAGATATCACAATTCTCTCACTCTTTTTCTCTCCCTCTCTCTCTCTCTTTCACTCTTACAAATTTTTTCTCTCTATTGCTTCATCATCATAAAAAATGTAACATGTTTGCACCGCTAAGAAGCAAAGAATATTATAAGAAATGCCTCTATCATTGTTTGTGCAGAACAAGAAGGATGAACGATATTATCCACCTTTGATAACTTTTCTCTTTTCTCTTCAGTTCCCCTTCAGCTTTATCACTGATCAAGCACTGTATTCTACAGTACTACATGTGTGTGTGTGTGTGTGTCTTCTCTCTCTCTCTCTCTCTCTCTCTCTCTGTGTGAATGTGTTCCAAAAAGTAGTAAATAAAGTTTTGGATTGGATCTGAGAGGAAAGGGATTTCTTAACGAACAACCTTCATGTTATAATGTAGTAGTGGGAGGTGAACAACTTCCCCAGTCGGATCATTACACGGCAACAAATTATATTCCTCCAAAAAAGTACGGCAATGTTGAGAATAGATTTTTTGCGTAAAAATGAGAATTCGTGACATCGAGAGGAAAATAAATAAAAATACATTTTATTTTTTACTTACTTTTTGCAATCATTCCATTTTCTGATGTGATTATTATTTTCGAATTTTTATTACGTGTGAATAAAAACGAGGCGAAGTGAAAGAGCCCCAGCAAAAAAAGTAACAAAGTTTTTTATAGGTGGGTGGAATAATGGGATTTCTTCGTGCTGTATTATTATTATTATCGCCATCAAAAATGTTGCTTTTGTCGCATTACTATACGCTATATAAGCGAATGACATGATTAAATGGAATTTTCATTGGCGTAATAATACAGTTTTCGAAGTGTGTTGAGCGTATTATGAATGATAGCATATCATGAGAATACAGCATATCCATAAATATCGAATGGATTTAATATAAAAGTATCCATGCTATCTTGAAGAGAGAGAGAGAGAGATGTTTTTAACTTTTTATTGTTAGAAAATCTCAAATCGTCACGAATAAATCAAAATGGTAAAATCGCACTAGACGTGCCGTGCGCATTATATTTGAAATCACGAAAAGAAGAGGAGAAAAGATCAAAGTTCATATTACATACGTCTCATAAGTACATTTAAGAGGACTACGGCCTATATTGGGAGAAAAAGGAAAGCAAGGAGAGATATTATCATCGTTGTACGTGTACGTAATAGAAAAGATAATACATAAAATATTTTATTTCAACGGTCCCTTCTAGAGAAGCCCCATCTAGGAATAGGGAATGAACGATTTATTTTATGCGTAGTAAATCATATCATGAGTTCATGAGCAGTTCATCTGCAGAGAATCTGTATTACGAGTCACTGCTACGATATCATTCTTTTCCTGTCACATACATTGTTGTCAGTGATATACATGGCTAGAAACGGGGAAAAGTCTCAGCTCCGTGAAGAAAAAACGATGAAATAAGTCAGGATCACTTAAGTTGAAAATTCTCTTGAAGACCAAGTCATCCAAAAAAGAAATGGAAAAAGATCATAATGAATCTTGAAAACAAACAAGACTCCAAAAAATTCTACTTTTTCATTTGGAAAATCGTACGATAGGAAGCACACTTCCGTTTTGTGTACTGCAAAATCTACTCCTTTTCACGGAAATGATTTTTTTTAGCTTCTATCATTAAAGGAGTGCAGTGGGTGAAAGTACGTAGTCATTATTATTTTATTTCTTAGTCCCAGCTTCACCACTGCATATTTCTACTATTACGTCTTGCAACATGTCATAATAAAAAAGCGGTTAAAACTTTTATACCCGGTACAAATTTTTCTAATAAGTAATAACTCACAATAACACGTTTTGTATTACGATAGCATTGAGAAAGTAAATTGACATATTTATTACGCTCAAATCAAGCTTGTTTTAGAAGTATATCAGTATATCCATTTGAGTAGTTCGTATTTCAAGTGTACATAGTACAATAAACATCTTACTTCTCCCCTCTCTGTTGATCATAGAAAATAAGATTTAACACTTCAGGAATTTAATCAATTTAATGTCACCGTTAATATGACTAGCCCAGAGAGTTTAAAAGCCTGTATCGCGTACGGTCAGACGCTGAAACTAGCGTTTTATTAAGTAAAGTAAGAATGCATCAATCTTTCGATGGGTACTAGTAAATTAAGATTGAGAGACTACCAGACATGATACTCGTACATAGGAGACAATGCGAGCCCAACTCAATTACCCTATCTCTATAAATGCAATTAAAAACAGTTAAATGGGCATTTATATACAAGCCAGGCAAGCGTTTTATGTTCAAGAAAGCGTCAACAGCCGTCTTCATTATCATTGTCACTTCGTCAAAACATTTACATACTGTCTAGATAATTTCATTGGGCAATCCCACACTCTCCAAAAATTGATTAAAGAAGACTTAGCGAATACTACAACTAACTACTACATTACTGCACAGGAAAAACGTATATATGACAAAGTTGAAGAAAGTGGAGAGAAGCTGCGGCTAGAGAAAAATAGAGAGATAACGTATTGTTTTCACCATGTGGCACACTAAAAAATACAACTCGTTGTTAGTAGCTAAAGCGGATATACGTAATAAAGTTCAAATTCTTTTTCATGGTACTTAAGATAATTGGCAATTAGAATGCACGGAAGAGTTCATGAGTGAATCATCATATGAATACTTAAGGTGTATTTTTTACAGAAAACTTTTTGAGTAGCAGTCAAGGAGGAAACATGCTCCGTTGGGTCAGCCTTAATATAGTCGGATGAAATTACTGGAGAAAAAATAACCCTTACGTACGACGGAAATAGTTCGATATGAGTTGAAGTACACGGGCACTTGTTCGTTGTACTTTTCTTCGTTTTAACCTTACATGTGAAAACTGTGAAGGTACTTTCTCCATTGGTATACCCATTAGCCAGCTAGGCAAATCGGCTTTACCGTAAAATCATAGAATCTGTGCATGTCGGACTCAATGTCAGCGTATCTCGTTTTAAATTCCAGGCATATGCATACGCTACGTTCTCAAACCCCAGTCGAAATCAGATTACAAGTATTTAAGCAACTAGAAAAATACCAAATTTTTATTAACGAATAATGTAAACATAATCAGTTTCAACTTTCCCTTCTGTACCAATAGTTTTTCGCATGACCTTAACCATACCCAAAAGTGAAGAACCAATAAACCTACACAATTATTCCACAGCTGCAGCAAATTATGCAAAACAAGGTGAAATTTGTTCAATTTTTATTTTTTAAGGTTTGTAGTTAAAAAGCACTTTTTACGCAGGCAATAGAAATGTTTCTCTTTCAGGAGAAACCTTTCTCCCTTAAAATGTACGGGGCACACAGAAGTAAATATAACTCAAATCATACGATGGTGGCCATGCCCATAAGCCAGTTTCCTAAGGCTACCATTCAAACAGATGGAATTGACAGGCAATTGGAAAATATGGATACGTTCAATCTAATTTATCTAACTCACTTTTTTTAGTAGTTTTCCATTAGTCGTAGAAATTTTGTAATTTTCTCGTGTAATCACACACACACTTGACTGGCTTCATGTATCTCGTTCACAATTTGCTTTAGGGGTTTAATAGGATCAAACTTTAAGGGGTTCTAATTGGGAATTCCTTAAATTGGGATTACTTATTTATTATGTGTATATATTCAATGTGCATATAATAAGGAGTTTTAAATAAACAGTATACCTTTTTCTATTTAATGTACCAAAATTTGCATATAACAAGATAATCATGGGGTGTGTGTAGGCATCACACAGATGCTTGAACTTTTCCACTTGCTCTGACATTTTGGGAAAGTGAAAGTACCCAACTGTCTCTAATACGCCATTAAAACTCTCTACATTGTACCTGATTTCGGGGAAATTTGTGCATGGGCTACATATAAAGTACATTTTACAAAAAAAGCTATTATACTAAAACTAAGTAGATATTATTGTCAAAACCACTTCTGACTTTTTCTCATTACTCGTCGTATGATTATGATTACTTATGAATTTGTCTTTCAACAGCATTTGCAACGGAACATTCCTCTAATCCAGTTAAAAAATAAATGAAAAATAAAAGGTGACATTTTACTCGAAAGCTAACAAAGTAATTTGGTAAGCTGACAAATACACAAATGTTCCAAAGTTTATGAAAGAAGGATAAAGTTACAGTAGAACCCTACGACTGTCCATCGTATCAGTTCATTTTATCTCCATCCTCCCTAGTTTCAGATTTAAAATTCAGTTCATGTGAAAGCGAATCCGCCTCTAGAATTTCAAGATGGTGAAATCTAAGTTTCTAATTTTAGACGTTTTAGAAACAGATAAAATTACGTAAATGGTACTCAAAATCTTACCAATTATCATCCTAGCACTTCAATATTTTATACGGGTAAAAGGTTTTGGTGAATAGTTTATACATTTAATAGGTTTCCGGCCTTTTTCAAAAAAGGCAACTTAACCTCTTTTGAACTCCATTTTAACATCAAGGCAAGTGTCATAGAGAAAGCTTTCAAATCCTTTTACTTTACTTTCTCTTTCTCTCTTTTTTTCTCTCTCTCTCTCCTGTTCTTCCTTTCCCCGTATTTATATCTACACAAATATACGCTCATTTCTGTCGTCGCGGCCCTTTTTTCTATATCTTCATGCTATCTGGTCCCTTCTTAAAGAAAGAATGAGTCGTGCGTGAAGCGGAGCATTTTGAATACGTAAGCCAGCTGAAACAACCACAAACAGAATAAGGGGGTCAACAAGGGAGGAAATATGAGACATATGGGATAAAGCAAACAAGCACGCACTCACATTGTATTTACGTGAAAGAGTAAAAGCTCTTATTCTCCGCGCAAAAGACTCGAGAGACAGTTTTTTGAAAAAGTGGCCCTTTTCTCATGTGAATGACAGAATGGAGAGCTATTTGCTTATGATGAAGTGAATACAAAAAGGAACAAGAGGACAAAGAGGAGACATTTGTCATTCAACTTCCTATATAGCACGCTTCGTTCTGTCTGTCGCAAATTCTAACTAACCGCACATTGTCATTCGTTTGCTGTACCAAGTATACATACATACAAACATACATATACTACCTTGCTGTACTCTCTGAACATACCCATACATACTGATGAAATTAGGACAAGTAGAACTTGAAAATAAAACAGCTAAGTGGTTACCAAAAAGGACAGTCACCGGAGCAAAAGGGGAGAAAACAAAGAATGAAAATGAGGAAGTTTTGCACGCTGACAAATTGGAAAAACCCAGGGACTGAAATGGCCATATGGTCAATAAACGTTTGTATGACGGCTAATTTCCAAAGTCAAAAGAACGGAAGTTAAACCAAGCGTGAGTACCCTGAGCGCATTCCCTTTCCAGTTCCGACTATCAAGAACTACTCCTTAACCTGTCGTCTGCTGATTGGTTAAATGATCTATCTGGGAACTCCAATGTTGTTAACTCACCGCACCGCCGGTTGTCTAAAATTTAGACGTTCATCACATGTACATGACTTTCTCCCTGAAAGGCTCATATTTATGACCCTTTAGTCCTGGTCTTTTGTTGGTGGCTCGAGTAATCAATCACGTGTTTCCCCAGTTTGCTTTTCAATTACCCCAGTTTATTGTAAAAACATGGGAAAATAGCACACCTGGAGAAAAATCTGTTTTTGTGATCATTGTTTACACCTTTGCTGGTGTTTGACAACGGGTACCGTCAAGTTCTTTCTTTTAATCAAAAACACCTACAAAATATTAATTGAAAAAAAATCTGACATTTCCATTTTACTTGATTGCCTCCCTCCCACAAACGAAAGGTTTCTCTCACACATCGCGCAACAAAAGAAAAACAGCAGTTTTCTTACAAGAAGCTTTTTTTTCTCCTTTTATTTTTCTTCTTATCGCACAAAAAGAAAGAAACTTTTCACTCTAAACGTAAACGTAACGTCTGTGCTTACGTAGGTTTCAGGACGTGGTGCTTTGGTAAACCCCCAAATTTTTCCAATTATTATTACTTCCGTCTTTGTTTGTTTCTTTGATTGACAGAATACTGTTAGCGTTTTGTTTGTTCCTAAATGATTCTGTGGGCAAGCTAAATGCACAGGGAGGTAGTCAGGTACTTTGTTTATGTTTATACGCTCCCCGTGTGCCTGCTACAAGGAAAACAGACAGAAATGTGTGGTAGATCCTTTACTGACTCTACCGGAATTTGTCCTTTTCCCTTCCTTTACCCAATTCCCTTTTTTCTTCAAATGTTCTTTATATTTTTTGTCTGATTTGTTACACAAGAAACTGATGTTGACATACGCCCGACCCGAGAAAACTTATGGAGATGGACGCATGCTGACTACAGAGAATCTGAAAAAAACGAACCTTTACGCGGGATTGCTGAGGGACATTGAGGCGAGTGTATATATACTGACTGTATATATATATATACCTTTCTCGTGGTCTTTTACTATTTCCTTATTCGGTGTTTTGTTTTCTTTGTATATTTTGTCATCGCCACATTTTCCTCCACCGCACTCTCCTCTCATTCCCCAAAAAAGAAGACGAAGAAAACGAGAACGAAATATAAAACGTTACGTTGGCTTTTCACTTTTACTCCAGCCCGATTTTCCCCCTTTTCTCTATTGAATCACAGCTAAACTCTATTATTTTTATTTATTTTATTATTCTTTATTAAAGACCACTCATGTACACGTGCTTAAATTACATATACACTCAGATCCATACACTAGAGGGAACTACATTAAAAAAAACAAAAAAGGAAATAATGAGGTAGTATTACTTTATATTAAATAGAATGTTTCTCCATTCTCTGGAAATGGAGGATTGTACAAACATGTTAGAATTCAGTATCGCATTTATAATTTTATTTGAGGATGAGGCTAGCCTATCCAAAAGTGAGTAGGAAGCCATCCGTCGCACCGCATTAAATTGGTTAAGTCCGAGTCGCACAAACATTTCTGATGCACTACTACGTCGCCTAACCCCAAACACTATCCTGCACGCATCATTATACGCTGTTTGAACGAGTTTTAAAATTTTTCTGTTTGTTGGTACCCACAGGGCACTACAGTATATAGTTGAGAAATAGGTTTTAAATAAATACTTTTTAACTTGCAAGTTACATTTTCCAAACCTGCCACCAATCAGATTTGCTCGTGCATAGAGCTCCCTACGTCGTCTTTGAATTTCTTCAACATCTCT
>JAHZNE010002603.1:0-13198 GCA_027744055.1 Callyntrura sp. NNG-2020 | reverse complement strand
CTTTCCCCCTAGTGCTTCAATGGATGAAATTTTTTATCTACTTTAAATATTTTCGTTTGTTAAATTCCTTTTCCTTTGTAAATCCAGTCATGTGAAATGTAATTTGTTAATAAATATTTTCCCAGAGGTAAAATTTAGCATAATTGCATTGTGAATTTTTTGTTTGAATTTTAACCGGTATTACCAATTAACTTTGAAACTTCTTGGGTATTACTGCTGTGCAATCTATCAAAATTAACGTGTATCCGGTCCTTAATTTCATTATAGAGATTTAGCTGAGGAGGCGGAGAATCCAGACTACAAATATTTCACACGATTACTGTTACAAAAATGATCTCGTCCAAGATGATTCGTAGTACTCCTGTCTTGAGCAGAAACGTAAGATTAAAATTTTATATGAATTGTGACTTTTCCTTAGATGTTGGATGTTAAAGAGTTGCCGGAAGTAATTATATTATTGATTGTACGTTACATGGATCCAAATCAAAAGTTCATATCTAGTACTGGCACATGTCTAGTTTCCGTATAGATGGACGTTGCCTATTTTACTATAATACTTTCCTTGGCTTGTCATTTAAAGTAGTTATTAACCTACGGATGTAGCTTATTACTTTTTATATGGTATAACAAAGGCAATGACGCCAAATTATAACTACTTTACTGACAGATATGGCCCGTGTCAAAACCTAAATTGTATTGCACTGACCCAACTTACGAAATCAAGCCGTTTGTCGTTCACCGTTCAGAAAGCGAACCCTTAACAACTGTTACAAGCAAGGTCAAAGTAAAGTTTAATTGGAAAAATGCGTTGGTTTCTACAGACGCGTTGCGGCTTTTGGAAAATCTTTACCAGGTTAAGAATCCGACTTATATTCATATTTCAAAAATAAAATAAGTTACTTACAATTAGAAACTATTTTAAACGGGTATAAACGATAACAAGGCAAATATATATTTCAAAATGTTAATGCTGTATGTTTAATATATACAGACACACCCTCAGCTAGTCGAGTTTGATGAGAATTCTCTAGTTCAATACCTTCAATTGATGTCAACACATTCGATAGACGTTGAAAAGTCTGCTAAGGTACATTCATTATAAAATAGTAAATTATAATTTATTCAAATTATTACTTTACTTTAAACATCACATATCACATTATCAATATCGTGGCGACATATCAAAAATGCACTGTTGACTGTTAATTACATCCATCCAAGAGTTTGGTGTCAATCAAAAACTAAAAGAATGTAGATCGATATTCCGTTGTAGTTGTTATCACCGATCTTCACTTTTTCGTTGTCGTTTCTTATTTAATTATGTGTACTTTCTCTGAAAAAATTAGTGAGAAATGACGAACAAAAACAAACCTTAAATACGTTTGATTTATGGAAGGAACAAATGGAACAAAGTTACGAGGAAAGGTACGGTCTACGACGAATAAAGTAATATGGGCTCGTATCTCTCTGGGTACGGTATTTCCCCGAACACGAACTTCTTGTAAAATGAGCGAAATGTTCGGAATTTTTAAAAAAATAACTATAGTTTTTTTTACTTTTAATGATCGGAACCGAAATACCAGGAAGGTGTTATCTTTCGATTGGCATCAAACTCGTCAAAATTTGCAGGAAATGGACATTCTTGGAAATGAGTTTGAAACATATATTCAATTCATATCTCCCAAGATCGCTACCGTGTATAACTTACACATTACATGTAATGTAAGTTATGCACGGTAGCGATCTTGGATATTTTCATATTTCCTGACCTTTTCCTATCCTAGTTGTTCTTACATCTATTTTATTATCGGAAAATAATTTCTGCTATTTGATATTTTACCTTTTAGATGGTAATAATGAATCCGGAGCTACTGAGAAAGTCGGAATACGATTTACGATTATGCATTAACGCACTAAGAGCCATTGGCATAAATGAATCGCAACGAGGACACGTACTACGTTCAGTTCCTGAAATACTAAATTTTCCCTCGAAAAATATACTATCGAAATTTTCTTTTTTAAAAACTTACTTTACAAGCGAGGAAACGGTTGATATAATTTGCAAGTCTGTTTCTGTGTTTATTGAGAATGAATCTACATTGAGGAAAAAGTTAGAATATTTAATTAAGGACATGTCCCATGAAACAAAAAACATAGTAAAATGTAAAGCTTTGTCGTATCCCCTGAAGCATATTAAAACACGCCATGAATTTCTCGTACGCAGCGGTTTGTTCAAACCTATACCGTATCGAAAATTAGAAAAGGTGCTAGAGAAAGAATTTAAAGATAAAAGTAAGCCTCGCCATAAATATTTTAGACCTATGGAGGTTGTTTGTTATACGGATGAAGACTTTTTAAAAGCATGTACAAAAAATATGCTAAGTTTAAATGAACTGGCAGCGTTTGAGGAATTGTACGCTGCCGAATTGGATGTATTAGACGAAAGTATTGAGGAGGATGAGATGGGAATGGGCGATACCAGTCTGGATGAAGAGGAGGATGACCAGATCGATGAAGCGGTGTCGTTGGTAAAAGTGCCTAATTCTATTGGATTCTTCAATAATGTTGAAAGTAAATCATGTTATTTCTAGACCAAGAAATGTTTCATACGGAATAATTGAATTGTATTTTAACTACTGTAAATGCATGCGTTTTCGTTTCATATTTTCATGCTTGATTTTATACAAATAAAGTCAGAAACTCCAGAATTTAACTTTTCAAGTGTTGTGTTATCAAAGTCAAAGTTTTCTTTGCGTATCTGAATGTTTTGACTTGTGTGTGGACATGTAGTTATATAAAAGTACATGACTTAAGAATAAGAATGAATTTTTGTATTTTAGAAAAAGGTTGCTCCTTCATCATTATGAGTCGATTCCGGTTTTCTTGCCGTTGCCATTGTTACTACAATGTAGTAACTACATGCACTATAGAAGGACCCAATTTCATAAAAATGACAGGCTGACCTGACAACATGACAATTTTTTCAAGTATTCACTATTGGTTACACAAGCATTTACGTGGACAAATTTACATTTGAATCACCAATCTTTGATCACTCCTCACCAAAGAGCTTATATAAATTTTCCTCACTTCAGATTTGCCATCACCATTCTTTCACCAAAACATACCCAGAGTTATGAAGTCGTTCGAACGCCAAAATGCTCCTTAATATTAGGGGAAAAATTGGGGGTCGCAATTTTTCCTTTTACTGATCATGGTCATTTAGCCCCTTGTTCATGTCCTGTAAATACCAATATGTTGAAATTGTAACTCCGCACTTCGGGTCTACGAACTGGACGGTTCTCATGACAGATCTAATGACTTTTAATAAGCTCCATCCACCGTCCATTTTGGTACAACATGCGCAAACATCAAATCAATTTTGGTGTGGCGAGCGTCCAAACTACAATTGCAGGTATGCAATTGATCTAAAAGTTATTATAAATTATCGGTTGAAAATGATAAAAACAAGAAAGCTGTATATAAAAACTGAGTACAGACAAAAAGGAACTAACGATGATAAGGATCTGTCTAAATATGAAACTAGTCTAGTCTAGACGACTTTGTTTTATGAAAATTGTTGCGAAAAGCGTTGTTGTGGTACGGGTACAGTTGGTCTCTATTTGGTATCTTACATTTCAATGTAAACAAACTTCATACTATAAACAAAGACGTACCCATACCATACCGCGGGAACAAGGTTTTACTTTACTTCTATTTCCTATCTTTTGTTTATGATTTTTTTTTGTCAAACAGTCAGTGGGGTAGTTGGATGGAGTCAGGATGGATGTTCATTATGTTTTTTTTATTCTAACGAAATTATTAATTATTTGTCCATAGTTGATAGTCTAGAAAATTATATGAACTTCCGTTTTGTTTTCAAAGAGATAGCTTGTCCATTATTGCCAATAAACATTTTTAGAAAAATACGCAAATTTGTCAAAGCAGGAATGATTCCGTATTGACATTTGACATATGATATTGAAGAAAAAGTAAATAAGTTTTGATTATCACTTGTTAAATTCAACATTGTGATCTGGTTGCGGTTGCTAAATTTAACGTTTATCAAGGAAGAGAAGATTTGAAGATGTCGGAAACTTCAGTCCAAGTTCTGAAAGATCCTCCTTCCACCAAGCATTGGGATCGTCGAGGAGGTAGATCAGAAACTAACGAATCAGTCGCTGCTTCAATAATTCCGTCATCAGTGAACCAAGCAGAGCCTTCTGTGTTTGGACTTCCGAGGTGGTACAGTACACTCAATTTTGTGTTCAGTGATAATGTTGCTGAGGGCGGTGGTGTAGGTGCAGGTGGTACGGCACCAACACCGTCGTTATGGGTGGACAATTTGTCCTCTGATGAACAGGAACAACTGCTGCTTCAGGAGTTGCTGTATGTTCTATGTGGAGGAGAAGGATTACTGATCACCATTACTAATCCACCAGCGACACCTCGTGGAATCGCATTTGTGGTATGGGTTATGAAAGCAGTGCAAAAATAAATAACATAAGATATGCAAATTAATAATTGCGATTGAGCTAGAGTTTTAATAGTCCTTTTATTTATTGATATCGTCTATTAGGTTGACCGGCGAGTTGAGCTTTCACTAAGAGATTTGACGCTTCAAATAACGCAGCTAGCATCCTACTACTTTACTGTAACTCATTATATGGAAAATTTTTGTGACTTCAAACATGGCAAAGTCAACCAAGCTCTAAGTGCGGCGATCAGAGATATTATCAAAGAGTACTTCATTATGATTACCCAGTTGGAAAGCTTCCAATCCAAAGTATGCTAAACGTTGACAATTATTTTAGTGATCATTACACTTACACAGAATGACAAAATATTAGATTAATATCTTAAAATAATGGTGACAATTTTATACAATTTTCAAGGGGGAACTCACACTTCAAAAAATGTGGTTTTTTATACATCCAACAATGCAAGTGTTCGCAGTTCTGAACTCCATTGTTTCCGTCATTGAAGAAAATAATTTTTCTGGAGGCCAAGTTTTGACTGTGTTGCATGAAAAAGCAACAAATATGGTTACAGATGAAGCACTGTCCAATCTCTGTCAGAATTTGGCGCAGAAAGCATCAGAACCTTATTTTTCTATTCTCGAATCATGGATTTATAAGGTACCAACAGTTATTATTCATTCATTTTAATGTGGATGCCTAGTTATCGTTTTTTGTACTTTTTCTACAAACAGGGAATGATAACCGACCCATTTTTGGAATTTGTCGTTGGGAACAATGATCGTGAAGATGGCAAGCAGGAACACAGTGATGGCTATTGGGAAACCAGATACCATATAAAGGAAGACAACTGTCCATGCTTTCTAAAGAAAATGATGACAGAAATTTTGAAAGCTGGAAAGTATCTAAATGTAATTAGGGAATGTGGTAAAGACATCAGCACAGTTTCAGTAAGAAGATGCGTTTAATTTCCATTTAATCAAGTATAAGTAGCATTTCGAAATTTGAATGCTATACAAATAATTAACAACTATGACATATTTTCAGGAAACAAGAATCAATTACAGTGTACATGAACGTGTGTACGTAACTGCAATAGAAAATGCCTATTCTTTTGCAAGCAAGACATTATTAAACTTACTTCTTAATGAGTATGATTTAATGCGGCGTCTTCAGTCAGTAAAACACTACTTATTAATGGATCAGGTAACGAAAGTATAGATTTTGTTGTAATTTGTTGAATCCTTTATTTTGGGTGAAGCATTTGCCGACATTGATAACATAATCAAATCACTAGCTCTAACAGCCGCGCATTACATCTTTCCACCTCAAACCGGTCACCAGTTATCATTATTGTCGCATGACTAACACTCCTTCCTATATAATCTAATGCCTATCTTACCAAGAGATTATGTAAAGTTAGCTGACATATCTCTAATATAACCATAAAATTAGCCACACATACAGAAATTTATACAATATCAAGAGGGTCGTACTCGTGAAATTTCTCGATTCCTTAGTAATCTCTTGTTATTTCGGTGAACGGAACGGTTTCTTCGTTTTCGATACGTAGTGAGAATGTGAGACGTAATTGTAACAAGAAGTTTCCAAGAAGTCGAACTATTTCACAGAAATCTCACGATATGTATGCAAAAAACCTCTAGATGTAGTTTAGGTCTCTCTCTTTTATTGAGAAGTACGGCTAACCTGGTTTTTTTCCAAGCAAAATTTTCATACATCATACGGGAGACTATTACAATGACAAAATGACAACGCGGTTATGATGCTCTGGAGTGTCATCTGTAAATGGAGATGTCTCTATGGTTATAATATAAAAATGTAAAAAACGAGGAGTTTTAGATGGACATTTTGAATCCCATCCA
The DNA here is from genome assembly GCA_027744055.1 of Callyntrura sp. NNG-2020. NCBI lineage: Eukaryota > Metazoa > Arthropoda > Collembola > Entomobryomorpha > Paronellidae > Callyntrura > Callyntrura sp. NNG-2020. The sequence continues at coordinate 6,837 of JAHZNE010002603.1, read as the reverse complement.
GCACATTGCATTAATAGCATTAATGCCTGCGGTGTCAAGGAAACAACCAAATTAATGCAAAAACGCTTCTAATAATAGGCATATTTTGTGAACATGAAAATATGAAGGAGATCATTGATGTTGCTTGCATGTACTTGACAAAACGATTAATTTCTGCAGGGAGACTTCATTGTACAATTTTTGGATTTGGCTGAAGATGAGCTAAATAAGCAAATTGATGACTTAAATCCAGTGAGATTGGAGTCACTTTTGGAATTAGCTTTGAGAACATCGTCATCATCTGCTGATCCATACAAAGATAACGTCCGTGTTCAACTTTTTCCCTATGGAATAGCTGACCAGTTATGGAATATAATGGCCATTGAAACTCCATTAGAACAGCGTGTAAGAGACATGTATAAAACAGTATTTATCGTGACTTTGACAGCTCGCACATCAAATTAAGTTACCTGGCATTAAGTTATTTGATTTTCGATTTACAGGCAGATAACAATTTTAATTTCAACATCCCGGGAGTGGAAGCATTCTCGTTTTCGTATGATGTTCAATGGCCGATGTCTCTAGTGCTTAGTACACGTGCCATAACGTGCTACCAAATGATATTCCGACAACTATTTTTCTGCAAACACGTAGAACGCCAGCTATGCAAAGTATGGATAGCTAACAAATCTGTGAAAAATTTGGATCTGAGCAACGACAAGTTAGGGAGGGCAGAAACATTTTCACTCTGCCAAAAGATGTTGAACTTTGTACAAAATTTGCAGTATTACATGGCTTTTGAGGTACACATCTTTATCTTGAATTTTTAGTATGATAGCAAATAATTGTTTCATGAATGTTTTACTTTTTTTAGGTTATCGAACCGGCATGGCATATCTTCATCTCCACCATGTCCAAAGTTACGAACGTTGATCAGGTCATAAGTTGCCATTTTGACCTTTTAAATTCAATTTTAGCGGATTCCATGCTTACAAATAGATCTTCCCTCAGCAGGATGACAACTCTACTTTCTATATGTCTGAGATTTACAGATAAAATTCTCTCTGCATCAGATATTAGAAGTCATAAGAACCTCGCCACAGCAGCTACTTCAGTTAAAGATCTCGCAACTTTATTCCATCGGAAACTAGTTGAATTTTTGCGTGAAGTTTCAACTATGGTGCAAGACCCTGACCAATCGACCAAAGTTGCAAATATCATTTATAGAGTTAACTTTAATGGTTTTTACACAGATGCATTGGAAAAGTTGGCAAATGGCAGCCGCGAATAAGACTTTAAGAATGTTTATTTCATATAATATTATGTACATAGAGAATAAAAAGTGTTTACTTACTAAAATAACTTGTCTACTGTGGATTTTGTATCTATAATACAAATTACAAAATTCATTTTTACAGTATTTATACATCAAAAGTAAGGTAACCACATTGCAGGGTCTGTTCATTTCTAGAGTATATAACTGAAGCTTCCTGTAATTTTTCCACACCTGCGCGAAAAACATAATCTGGTATTGTCAAAATACTGTGTTCATTCTCTTCAGATTCTTTAATGATTAATACTTCTCGGGGGTCATTAATCTTAAGAACATTGTCTTTTCTAACGGCGAAAAAGAATTTTGCAACTTTACAACGTTCTAATCGAATTGTTTCACTTGACTTTGAGTGAACCGTCTTTTGTTGATATACAGAAAGATTTCTATCAATGTTCCAGAGAAAAATTGAATTCCCTTTGTAAATAGAGCTTACAGTAAAACGGAAAGTTGGGTGATCAGACAGCTCGTATATATTTGCAAAAACAATGCTTTTAAAGTTAAGGAATGCTTTTCCTTTTATTAATATATCTTCAGGTGAAACATTGTTTTGAGCAGGGGCGGATAGTTCGCTTCCTTCAACTACATCAATCCACTCAACACCGTAGTCCCAAATTTTAACGCATTGTTCGGTTGTAAAGTTTCCTAACTCATTACCACAGTGCTTGCAGTCCGCCCGGCTTACACAGGAATTCGGAACATTGTCATTCCTACTTACACCATCGACAATATCTTTGTTCACAGCCCAATTACAGGGCCCATAAAAGCAATAATTAAAATCTGGGTTGTTTAAAAGCTCCACTATAGATTTGTTACTACCGGACTTGTCACTAGTTTTCAAGTCAATTTTATCTAACCTAACAGACATATCTTGATGTAGACCATCAGAACGGCTGTGTTCAGGTGGATGACAATACCACAATTCATGTGCGTTCTCCACCCAATTATTAGAGGGTAAAGGACGAATTCTATCAAATTTGATGGTTGAACTTAAAAAATTTGAACAAAATGTACATCTAAGTTTATAACTAGTACCTTCCTTAAGAGCTACATTGTTAATTGAATTTTTAACTAAATTCTTTGCTCCTTCGTCTACAGTCTTTTCAAAATTACAAACAATTTCTGCAGCGGCAGAGCCCCGAACTCCGTCAGGTTTTACTATTAGACGATAGCACAAAATATTATTATCTAAAGATCGAGGAGATATTTTATTACAATCCTGAATATTTAGTTCATTTAATACAATTTGAAATGTGCCTACGCTAGGAAGACTGATAAAATTAGATGCCACTGACAAAGTGGGTGTTATATTTGAACTCAAAAAATTATTTTCTAAAGTTACATACAAGTTTACGGCTCTTAGATTATTAAGATATTCAGCGAAGAATTTCACATTGTTGAGATCCGTCTTCTCCATTTTACAAATATTAAAACTCGTAACCAAACTCACTCAACTTTGTGTACAATATGTCGTTTTTCTTAACGACAAAAGGGAGAGTGGCTTGTTTGTAATAATCGGATTGAGATTCTAAATTTGCGATGACTGTTTGCAACAAGTGTGACTTCTCCGTATAAATACCTATATATGAATATTAGAACAAAAAATATATTAGGACAACTTTAGTTCTTTTAATGGTTTTTAAAAAATGTAAAGAAGAATTAAGAATTTTAGCTGATCTCTTACCAGGAGCATTGAAATTCAGAGCTGTGATATGAACATGCAAATGGTAATAGGATGGCTGATAATGCAAAAAAATCCGCAGCTGAGACCTTGATAATCCGTACTTTTGCTTGATTGCATTCTAAAGTATTTAGAAATCGCAAGATACAAGAATTTAAAAATGAACTTCATAGTTTACGAAAATCCACCAGCGATTGTTAAAAATTTACTTACCGCTGCTTTATCAAAAATGTTCTTCAACAATGGCAAATGCTCTGACGTTAAATCCCTGAGGGACTTGATGCCCTTTTTGTGTACGATTGCACAAAGGTACAAATTTTCCAATGTAGTAAAATCAAATTTATTATCGAATACAAAGCAGGTTGAGCGCAATAGTAATGGTAAACTAAAAAAAATATCTACCTGAATGTTAAATTGGCTGTCTTCCAAATAAGGTAGAACCACGTTTTCATATATAGCAGGAGTTTCGTCGACTAGGAATAAATCATGGTGCATATACTTTTCAATATGTTTTGGAGTGGCCGGATAAACCACTGTAGCCTTGATTGCTGTGAACAAATTATACGTATGAAACATCCATAGCCTTGAGCCAACAATACTTTTAGTTTAAACCAACTGGAACTTGAGGAATGTTACCTGCCGTTTTTAGACCAGGAATGCAGTCGTAATTTCCATAAATATCGTTTTGGAATACTCGGTTTAGTTTGCTCTCCCTGGAAAATAGCTCCGTAAAACATTCTTCAGTAAACGGTTTTTTGTCTAAGACAATCACGGCAGCTTTCCCATCACGAAACGTACCATGAACAGTTATTCGCTTTGCGTCAGCACTGTTAGATAACACACTTGTTAACTTGAAGTCACCCAAATCTTTAAAGCCCTCCCCTCCCTCTTCCGACGCCCGAATTACTTCTTTGGCTCCTCCAACTGCAGTGTTGCCGTTCCGACCTTCTGATAAATCTCCCCTTTCCTGTTTATCAATATTGGCCTTTTTAGACGTTGGTGACGACAAATCTTCTGCTTCAGCGGCTTCAGCTGCCCTTTTACAACCAGTCATGCTCAAATCCATTTTTAATACTTTTTAGTACGAATCGGAATAATCGAATAATGGCCTGCTTTACTTATTTTGCTCTTCTACTGTAAGACGTGATTTGAATAATTATTCTATTTCCTAAAACCCCATGTACAGTGTACAACGCACTTTAAATTACTGTATTAAATTAGTAAAAATGCCACAATTTACGAAATGTTTTGTAATTTAAAAATCCCTTGACTTGAACATAACATCAAATGGATACATGAAAATTAATGCGGTTAGTGCTAAAAATTGGTGAGAAACAACATTAATTTGGTTATTGAACTTTACCCTGTTTGGCGTCAGCAAGCAAGTGAGAGAGAGAGAGAGAGAAAACAAAATTATAACACTGACTGTTGACTGTACCTTCAACTGAACCTAGCGCCTAGCGCCTTGCACTCTGACTGAGCCAGAAATATTTTTCCAAAACAGCATAAAGTACGTACACTCTAGGAGACGACGACAGATCGACTTTTACTCTGGAAATGTTTCTACCTTCGGCGTTCAGCTTCAGCTATAAGTTCACCAACACCATCAATATCATCATCATCATCATCTAAGCATCATAAAAAGCTTGCTTGCTGCTAGCTTGTCATTTTTTTTGTTTTGTTTCATTGCATTGATGGTAAATACTAAAGAGTAGTAAGTATACCAAATACGAACTGGTGGTTGTGGTTGGTTTCGGTATATTACATTGATTAGATTGCTCTATGGTGCTGTGCCGTTGATGTTTGTTTTCGTCATTGTAGTCTGTAAAGCTGTCCGGCTGTCAGTGTACGTACAGTTTACACTTCACTTTCACTCCTACCCATACTACATACTACCTACGCACACGGTAAGCTTCACGTTTTTTTCTAATCGAAAACATCATTGTTGGAACACAATCGATTTCGGGAACTTTACTAATTTTAAGGTAATGTCAAAATGCTTGCTATATATCGAAGTGCACTAAAGCATAAACTTGTTATTACGGAAATTTAATTATCACATTTTACGGTTGTAAAATTTGATACAAGAAAGAAACTGTTATGCTATGCTGGTCATTTCGTTGACAGAACTGAAAGAAGATAATGAAGGTACGCCAAATTTATGTTGATGATAACATTTGTTTTATTCAACATGATAAAAGTTAAACATGTTAACATGAGAGCGTAGCAAACACAATTATAAGCAAAAAATATCTAATTTATTTAAGCATAGTGGGGGCAACACAATTTTGAGATCGAATGACCTTCGTTGCAAGCGGATTTATTAGATTTCGCCTGGAACTTGAGGATGTATGTTGTATGCAGTAGATTTTCCACTTTTCTTGCTCTATAGTTCTTCCCAGCAGCAGGTGGCTGGTGTAATTATCATTTGAAAACGGAAGATTTCTGGCAATTAAAATAATAGTAGGAGTTGTGGCTTAACCTTTCGTTCGTACGCATCGTATAACTAAAAAGATCTTCTTATGACTATGACACCGGTAAAAGGTTAAGCGATGTCGATTATATTATGATTAAGATATATACAATATATGGCATACGGAGTTACGGGGTTCTGTCTGGCACGGGATTACTGCGGTTTATTCGTCCGCTGAGGCGCCAGGGTATTATGGTAGAACGTGCGGATGTTCGTACATTTGTTTTCCATTCTATTCCAAGGTATTTATGTACACGCTTCTTGGTTTAGTGATTTTCGGATGTAAATTCCCTAATTTAAATGAAAGGTGGCATGCAAAACTGCATGTGTTTTGTTTTATGCAATCATGAAATTAACAGCAATTTTTAGGGGATGCAAAGGAGACCATGTACCCTGGCTTCTAATTGTTGGGACTTCGGGATCGGGATAGAATCTAGAACATGGTAGAAAATTTGATAATTTGAGAGTTGTTTTGTATTTTGTTTAGTTATAGTACAGTGTACAGTATGGTGGAAACATTTTGCGCATATTATTATCGCATAAATAGTCTCACTTTTTAATTAAAAGGATTTGAAATTTGTTCGTCTGCATTCATTCAAGCTCTTTGTGCTCGGGTGGTGTAAAATTTCGGGTTGTGGCTTGTCAAATTTCGGGTAGTGCATGTGATTATGAATACACAGCAACAGCAACACCCAGCCAGACAGAGTATTCTGTGTTCACTTGAAAATGATTTTTGTCACTTTCTCACGATACTCCGGTGTATACAACATATACAACAAGTACATTTAAAATGTTATAGCGGCAAACATTGTTTTTGACAATGGAATAAAGCGGGGCCGCCTTTGGGTTGAGTTTCTAGAGCTAGACGAGAAATTTGAGAAAGAGAAAGGAACCAAATCTTTGACGAACAACTGAAGAGATCTAAGATGAATTGCATAAGTACCGTTAGAACCGTATATTATAATATGTTAGAAAGTTGGCCCAATCATTAAATTTGTGATTGAAGAGCGACTGATTGCACAGTGAAAGTTACTTGATATGTTGTCGTTATAGAACAAAGGAAAAGTATTTGCATGCATTACGCCTTTTGCATTACATGATATTTTGTATGTCGTTCAGTTTTGTGTTCTTGTGTATTATCGGTGAAGTGTGCAGTTAACAAGAACTGAAATTACAGCTAATTGAATAACAGTAACAGAATATTTTCACCCGATAACGGGAGTGAAAATTCATAGGTCATGGGTATGGACAGTGAACCCGATCCCCAAAATGTGGAGTTCCGTTGGGGTCACAGCGAAGGGGTCACGTCTATTGATTGTGTGACATTTAAAGATAATGAGTAAGATTATATTAAAACCATATAAATGTTTTTAG
>JAHZNE010002602.1:0-20146 GCA_027744055.1 Callyntrura sp. NNG-2020 | reverse complement strand
ATAAGGATGCCAAGTTTCCTATCTAGTATTTTTGTTTATCTAAGACACAGACAGACAAACATACTGATCGCATAAACTACTTTAGCATTCAAATGCTCTCCGTAGTTAATAATTAAGAACTACCATTTATGTAATTTTATTGCTTACTAGATAATTTAAATGATAAAAAAATGATTAAACGCGTTGCTGAAAATAGCTTATTTAATATACACTTTCCCACATGGTCAATATTTCTATGCTCTTGTCCGAGTTACAATATCAGTAAAGATGGTGTATATAAGGTAAATTAGTTTTAGTAAAGTTAAATTATGAGGGGCTATAAGTTATTTAAACGAAAACGGTCCATCAGAGAGTGCAACTACATGCACTAAATATCAAAATTTCAAATAATTGAACTTCTTATGTATTGTTATTCCATATCTAGAATAAAGCAAACCATGTATGATGTACAATTACTTGAATATTATGCGAGTTTTGTATGTTTTTAACATATCATTCTGTACTGCATATTTCAACATTCAAGTCGAAGTGAAAATTTAAAATAGGAACTTATAAACTTCCCAACGTGCCGTCCAACGGACACAAAAATAATTATTCCTACCAATAGTCTAGTATACATTGCAAAGCGCAGTACAAAATACAGTCCAACAGACAGTATAATAGGAATTACAACATATGGTCCAAAAGACATGCCAACAAACGAAGAAACGCAGTTTCAACTAAAACGAAAAAGTACAGTGCAATGCTTTGATATCCCAATGTCACATTCGCCCTTTCCAGTACCCCAGCAAATCAATGTCAGCATATATTCTAAATTTATAATTGAGTTAACTTTGCATTCTCTATCAAATTGGAGGTTGGAGCAATAAAGTTTTTTGACGTTTGGGAATTTTATTCAAGTCAGGACAGTTTTCCCTTATAAGTCATCACCCATTCCACCAATCAACTTCAGACTTTGGTGGAGCATCAGCCATAGAGTTAGTGTAGTGTGTAGAATAGATACCAAGTTTCAGCTGAAACAGACAACTGATGTAAGAGCTATACTGCACACGGACGATCGCACAACCAATTAACTAAATTATTTCACATGCATGTCATAACACTCCTGGAACGGAGAGTGGATTTGTAACCCGTCAAAGATGCAATATATTTGGGAAATAATAGTTACGGGAAACTCTACGTATACTTGAATCTGTTGAAAATGTTTGCGGTTCCTTCTGAAAGCAGATTTTAGTCTGCGGTACTGCAGTTTTTTTAGTTTGGTACATATCTGCAGTCATTTTATATTATCTCCAGTAACACAAAATGAGTATAATGAAATAATTTCGGGAGCTAATAATTTTGGGAGACTACACATCTGGAAGATAAAATCGTGGATGACAACCAGAGATGGCATTACCCGCGGGTTTCTAGTAAAAACCCGTGGGTTGGGTTATAATGGGTTGTATGGGGATAAATGGGTATGTGGGTTTTAATGGGCTAATATGGGTTTTCACGGTGATATATACACGTTCATATATAAGCATAAAGCTATTTAAAAGCGCGTCAAATGACACCCAATTTAAATATACATTATTGTGCTCTTTAAAATCCACAGCCCATTAAAACCCATCCTGTGAGACGTTATCTGGGCACAATAAAACCCGGGTAATAATGGGTTACCCATAGCATTTATTTTACCCACCTCCATCTCTGATGACAACAGATCAAGGGTCTAATAATTTGAAAAACAATTTAACTGTGAGCAATGACTCCGAGAGAAAACCTGCCTGACAATGGGTAAGTAATTCTTGTTGTGACAACCAAGAGGTCTGGGAAATATTAGTATCGCGGGGCTACAAACACTGAGAGATGCACGTACGGAGAGCTAACGTCCTGTCACCAGAGCCAGAACTTCTACACAAACGAGACTAATAAGTAGACTGTAGATGAAGTTGATGCGTGAAGCAAATTTGCTGGTGCTGTGAATCTATATTTAAATACTTTGCACAAATGTAAATTGCTCAACGCCTCCTGGAGGATATTTTTAGAAATTCCAAACATATTTTATTATCTGCAGTTTGTGGGATTTCCAAGAGGCTATCACTTGTATCTTAACAACTCATAGTGTAATACTTACTGCTACCTCTCAACTTGAGTATTATTGAAATAATTTCTAGGTTTTTGGCAGATGACTCAACATACTTGTGCCAGAAATTTTAGGGTAAAGTTATCTCCAAGCAAGTAAACAAGTTAAAAATTCAATGCTTGAGTATTACATTGGCTCGTGATGTCAGGACCAGTGCATCAGGGTTAGAGTGCATTTGTATCAAAATGAATTGATTTTTTACTAATATTCCAGAAATAAATTTTGACAAGTTCATTTGCAAATGCTTTGAAAGCGCAAAAATAAGACACAAGACAGACCTGCTGAGCTCATGCAAAAGTGGTTTTTGTCCACCAGTTTAGCTCCGTGCGGCATTGCAAATCCACGGTAAACCAGTTTTTCATTTTCCTCTTACGTATAATCTTGTTTCATCCACAAACCGACTGACTCGGTCAAGTTTTTTTAGTCAATCGGGCAGTCACACACGTAATATGTACATATGGTATTATAGATAGACAGTATGGTATTGTACATGTATATCTTGTTCATATCTTTCTACATGGAACTATATTTCAGGTATCACACAGCCGGAGTCGAGAAATTACCATGTTTGTGGTGACTTTACAGTTGTAAACATGATGAATTGGCAATTGTGTGCCCTCTTCCTTGGTGGCGCTTAATATTGGGTTGGACAACCACAGTTGCAACTTTTTTCTTGTAAATTTGTTTTATGTAATTTCGCCGGCTACCAGTTTACACATATTTCATGCAAAAATAATACCTCCTCTTAAGAAATTTTTTGTTACGGCTATAAACTCACATTTATTAGAACGTGACGAGTCGTCATGTTGGAATGTATTTAATAACTCCGGAAAGATGTAATGTTGTAAGTTGTTTATCAAAAAATGTTGTGTTGCGTGGGGCCGTCCGCACGTCTACACGTTCTTCTGTCCGTCCGGGTATTCCAGAACTTTTGAAGGAACTTTCAAAATTATTTTCTGCAGGTAGGTAACTTAGGTCAAAATTTCGGGGGAGTTCGTAGATGGGCTTTGCAGATCAACCCCCGAGGTAACGGCAGAGAAAAATGAAAAGGTGGTTAAGTACGTCAAATTCAGAATATAGATAGTTCTATAGTAGATAAGTAATGTTGCCAAGTATTACACAGATTGGCTGGCCCCTTTGGTCCTCAAGGGGCAAACAAGTAGAAATCTTGTTTTTCTTCTCGTTTAAAGACGTCAAGTTCTGTCGACATGGGAATTTCGTCATTCGACTTAAAGTGAGAAGCGCTACATTACCTTGTGAAAACGGCTGGGCTGCAGTGTTTGAGAAATGGTAGAACCGAATAGCAACTTGCATTGAACAGGTCCTACACTTGTACATTCACTGTTTTCATTTGATGATGCTTTAGTCTGTCATACCATATTGGCGGAGTCTGTCGTTTGTTCCAACTCAAATCGGGCGACAGATGAACTAAAAAGTCTCAATTTCAGATAAGATATGAAATAATGAGTACTTGTAGAAGCTATGTTAACGTTAGATAAGATATCAGATAAGTGGGTTACATAAGATAACAAAAGATATTTGGGAGACTGGTGATCCCTTTTAAAGCAGATGAAAATCATTGCTTACGCATATAAAATTTTAGATAATAGAAAAATATTATTACTTTGAACTCTACGGTTTTCGAAAAGTGGTGGTATTTGAGTATGCTAAAAAGAGGAGCGAAGAAGAACTGCAAGCCATTTCACATTGTAATCAAAAGTATGCATTGCAAAAAATTGTGCACATATTCTAATAAACAAATGGTTTTTAACAGATAACTACAACATATAACAGGTTAATATGATGACCAGTTCAAAAACAATTTTAGCTAAAGATAACTGTCTTATCTTTATCTTATCTTCATCTTTACCTGAGTCGACGTAGGTAACATACTCTGCATGTTGATGGCAGATTTTGAAGGATCTACCATTTTTAATGGAAGGGGGGGGGGTAACTCAGAATATTATTTTAATAAAATAATAAGGATTCCCTAACCTCACGTACATCAACTGCCAACTTCAACAGTTATCGTGAATATAGTATGACAGACAGACAAATACATGATCGCCTAAACCACTTTCAGCCTCAACATGTTTCCCATGGTAGACATGTAGCAATTAATGAGATGCTGCTGCTGTCACCCTTCAAGTAATGAGCCCACTTTTCAGGTTTTAGGCAGACACCGACAAAAAATACCATTTTCTCAGCATTTCTCAACTCCAGGCAACTTTTGTTGTACTTCCATCGGATTAATATTGCTATCCTAACCAATAACTGCAATGTTTTAATGGACAAGTATTCCTTTTTTAGTGTCATTCGACTTGTAGCTTGAATATATTCCCATATAATTTATGTAGATTTACTCTCACTCACCCGTAGCGTGACTCCACAAGATAACACGTCTGCTAATCAGGTTTCCAGACAGTAGCTAATGAATTTAGCCGTGGCACGTATTACATACATATTACATGACTATTCCTTTTGATTGTAGAAATGATGCTTTAGGTATGCCCAGTGAAGAAGCACTGCAGTATCGGTTCAGCGCTGGAGACAGAAGGACTTCTTAAATTGAATTTGTTTTAATACACTGCCCGAGTAAGGCAAAATGTCCGCCACGGAGACCACGCTGGTGTCCCTTAACTCTCCAGGGCATTCAGCAGAAGACAAAGTAGCAACCGTTCCCAAACATGTGCCCCTCCTGGGCTCCCACTTAAAACTGGCGTTTTACATTCGTGTAATTCCCTTTCAACCAAAGTTTGATGTTGCGCAAAAGCGGTGGACGGTGACGAGTTCTAAATTCCATTTGGTAAGTGGAACACAATATGATCATCTACATTTTACTAAACTGGTCCCTTTTTACTTGATAACGCTTGCCTGCCTCACTCAAATGACAGGTGAGTTGTCTTCTGTTGACCTGGCTTCCCTGCATTCTCCGGGCGACTTTCAGTGCCGTCATGGAGACTGCCCTTTTCCTCCGCTCGTCCGTGCGCTCGGCCAAGTCCTACTTTGAAATGGCCTTCTTCTATCTGCACCTCCTGGGATCCGTCTACATTTTTCGCATCGTCGCCAGTCGAAAGGGGGAGATCGCGGCGGGTATAAACAGCTTCTCTAAAATTTTGGGTATTCACCATGATTCGGAGTACTCGGTATGGAGACTGGAGGGACGCGCCAGAAAAATAATAAGTAGTTACGTAACCCGAGCGCAGGTATACTTTGTCCTCGTGGGAACCGTCTATTACGCTCTGATGCTGGGGATGATTGCCATAGCGATTATATATCCGGCCCATACGCAGTTCTTCATAGGAAAAAATCTGTTTGCCCGGCAATTTTTATTATTTTCCGACCCGGATAATTCCACGGGCGAGGCTGATGATGAGATAGCAGGTTCTTCGGAGGTTATCAGAAACATTATGTCCTCCTGGCTATTTGATACCTTGCAGGTGGTGGGCTTCATTCCGGAATTCTTTTTGATGGTCCCTTACCCTTTGTCCTTGTGGCTCGCCGTGAAAAAATTTGAAATATTTCTGCTCCATAAGAGTGGGGGCACAGAAAATGGCAAGTTGCAAACCGTAGAAGAAGAGACGACCGATTTGGCGAAGAGATACGAGCAGCTGAAAGAATTTTCAAACACCCTGAATGCCTCCTGGGGCAAACTGAACTTCATCTGGCATTTAGCTACTCTTAACATTACCATATTTGGGCTAACTTATCTCAACGAGGGATCTTGGAGTCTTTCTCGGAGTGTGGCGCTGACAATTGTGCTAATGAGAATTGTTTGTTACACGATGGCCGTCAAGTTCTCGGCCGATGTTTTTGTGAAGGTAGGAAAGTCCTTTGTAGCAAACAAATAAATAAATGTTTAATTGCGCATTAAAAGTACCAAATAAAAATTTCAGATGGAAAACATTAGACAGTGGCTCACTTCTCCGGAAGCGTGGTCCAAGTTTTGGTTGTCCGACAGCCGCCCACACATAGAAAGGATTTACATGGATTTAGGGAGTAGTCCCGTGGGTATTTCTTACGACGGGATGTATCAATGCACGTATGGATTCATAGCACAGGTAAGACATCTTACCTATCGTAACTATGTAATTTAGATTTCAGGATGGTTCAAAATGACAGTTCTTTTCTGTTTAAATTTTGTTTATAACAGGTGCTTGCCTTTATCATCACAATATTTGTGGTAACCTTTGACTAGTGATGGACCTTGCAATGTGCGGCACAATTTTTCATAATATTGACCTTGTAGTACATGGTTCTAATTCATTGAAACTGGTTATAACGTCAATAAAATTGTTGGAGAAATTACTAAAATTCATTTTTAATTTTACTATCGTGATAAATACTAATTACTTTGACGATAATGCAAACAGAAACCTCATTTTAAATACAGCAATCAGAGGTTAATTGTTACCACGTGGACAATGGGAGTTATAGGAAAATTAGGGGACAATTCATTGACTCTTTATTTTACGTTTAAAAATGGAATAGGAACCTGTCGTAAACCTGTCCGGAATATCCGGTTATTTGGGGCTAGTTGTCTAATGCCTAATTGGTTTTCATCCCATGCCATCCCAACTCATGCTTTTTAAGTAAATTTAAAAAAAACTTCTTAAATTGATGTGTCAGACTCAGAGAAACTATGACAACAAGTGCTTAGAAAAGCAGCAGGAATACAAAAACATTCAGGAGGTGAAATGTGTCACTCTCCGTATTCAGCATCTGTTGGCTCTTCGACGTTTTTAAACCCGAAAAAAGGATCGGCTTATTTTGATTAAATTAGGCGATATTGGTTAACCAACAAATAATGCATGAATACATGCATCTTTCTTGTCCCTGCTTTAAATTGTTCTTACAAGCCTGTATGCGGTATCTACTTCTTTAATTTTATTTTCCCAACGTTAATAAATGTGTAAAACAGTCCCACAATAAGCTAGAGTTTTGCAATTTATAGCAAGTGACCCATATAACGAATAGCAAACTGTATTTTGAGTACCTAAGTGCTCACTGCCTTTAGAATGCCTAAATGCACACAATAATTTAAATTCCTGAAGGCACCCTACATTTAGAGTGTCCAAATCCACACTGCATTGAATGTGCTTATTTGCTTACTAAATTTGAATTTTCGCTGTAATACATGTGTTTAATCACATGGTGCATTAGATGGGCATAATGCGAATTTACACTTCCAGTGCTTGACTGTACCCCCTAATTGAGGTGCTTATATTGACGCAGCACTAATTAAATGATATTTCATCGTACTCTGTACTCTACTACATTAATCTTAACGTTATGGTAGTTCCATTTCTTGAGACCAGAAGAGATTTTTTAACCGGCTTTTCTTATTACCGCACAGCGACTCTAGTTATATCTATTTTAGTTTTATATATGAAATACAAATGCAAAGGAAGCGGATATGAGAGGATGTTTTAATCACTGATAATAATTGGTATCACTACGCTATTTAACCAATTCTTGCTTTCAGGGGGAACCGTGGTTTTCTTCTGTCGAGTTCAGTTACAGGGACAGGTATGAAGAACAGGCTGTTATGCTGGAACACATCACCATGCAACCTCAGATTGTTTTCATGGGGAATGTTGTGGGAAAGTGGAAATATTTTAACGTGATATCTCAAAATTGATTTATTACTAAAACAGTACCGGGCGTGAACACAAAGTACAATGACTATGAATGGCTATGTAAATTAATTTTATGACTATGAAGCGAATACTGGATGGTATTTATATAAACAAGTTTAAAAATATTCAATTAGCATCAAGTTTATTATGAAGGAAATTTAATTCAGTGTAGGAAGTATGGAACACGTTTACGTTCTTAAGTTCTCAAGATTACACAAAGTGTTTCTAAATAAATAATAATTACACATAAATTATCTAGTACTACTCCTCTCTATCTTTCATTCCCATTCGATACATTTGGGAAATTGTATTCCATTGAAAGGGATGATACTTTCTCAAATTTCAAAATCCTTCCTTTTCCAGAAGTTGTAGTATTTTTTGCGCGTACCGTGATGTACGCTCATCTCTAGTAGTTCTTGTCCATTTTGCGTAGGACACAGATTCTTCCAGAATCCCTTTATAAGTCTGGAACATTGGGTTGTCCCCCTCGCCCTTGGTTGAATTATAAAGGTTATTGTACCCTTCCAGCAGGTTGTCTAGCTGTATATCATTAAAAGAACCAAGAAAAGCATTTACTCCGATGCCCTCATCTCATAGTTAATGTACAATTGCGCTCTGGAGATGCACATAAGTACTCACATTTTTGGGAACTGCATCTCCATCGTGAGTCTTCGATTTTATAAAATCGCCCACTTGATAAGAACTCTTCTGAAACGAATCTCCCCAGTACGCCCAGGACATGTCAGGTTGGCTTGGCTTAAGCAGTTTTCCTGTCAAAATGGCCTCTTTCATCACGTGATAGACGGGCTCTATCATTTCCAAACGATCGTCCTGAATCTGGCTGGTGACATAACCAAATAGAGGAGAACACTTCTTTTCCTTGTAGAGGCTGGGACCATCCTCAAAGACGCTTTTTATATTCTCCATTATCAGGGTTTCATTTCCAGTGCACCATATCGCTTTGCAATAGGAGCTATCATGGTTATCATCTTGAGCAAGGAAAAATCGGGACAATTCGTCGGTAGGATGGGTGTTCCGGAGGGCAAGACATTCAAATTTCTTATCGCTGTAAAACCTGTGGAAAAAGAAAGGTTCAATGAGAGACATTTTACCAGGTTCCATCCCATTATTGGTGGGTGGTCCTTCAACCAAAAATTAGATGAAGCAGGGAATATAGTGGTAGGGATCTGATTGCTCTACCGTTTGAATGGATTGCTCAAAGTGGGCTCAGCTTTCCACGCTTCCATCAGCTGCTTGGCAAACCGAACGCAGGTTGGAGAGGAAGCGGTAATGCAGGCGTCTATAATTTTGAGCGTTATTGGGTTTAAGTCTGTGACGTTTCCTGATAGCAGTGCTTCCACGGAAGTAATTCCTTGGCGGGCTAATGCCTTGTCAATAATGGATCCAAGAAAATTCTATTAAATAGGAAAAAAATGCATTGTAGTAAAGTTAAATATAATTTGCTATTCCACGTTGTCGAAACCCCAGTTCCACAGTAAACCAATTTCAGGCCCTCCCGTTTTTGCACACTAAATATGTTGAGTTATTGTTAACTTTTAATTTAAAATACATGCCATATAGTGAAGCCCTATAACCTGCGCTATCGGAAAATGCTCCACCTAATTCAAGTAGTATCCGCAAGGGTTATTTTTCTTTTCTATTTTTCTACATAGTGCGGGGGTAACTGGTATTTCAATTTTAATGTGCCTATGGAATAAGTTTACGTTTTTCTTTGTTGTGACTACCTGAAGTCTTGATTTTGTGGTTCCATAAAGTTGGAGGTGGGATGTGTGTCCTTTAAGTACGCCGTGGATGAAACTATTCCAAATTTCAGGGTCATTCTCATACTCAAAATACTTGAGTATGTCAAAGACACTCTCAATGGATGCCCTGTGTTTCGCCAACAGTTCGACGTGGTCATACATCAGACGTTTTCGAACATCACTCGGGATTGTATTGGGGTTCTTAGCCAGCTGTGTGGTAATAAGTCTCATGAGGTACGCATCATAGACTACTTGAAACTCGCCCGAAATCTTCGAATTAAAGAAAATGTATTGTGGAATCTCCCCCGCGTCGGTCACTTCCACGTTAACGGGGCCTTCTACTGCAGGCATCCATTCCAATTTTTCTTGAGTATCCGTCACAATATCCAGGGGGATCCACCGCAAGTAGCCGTCATATGCCTCTTGAGAAACCCCAATTGTGCCAGGGCTGGTCTCATTGTGCGTGACAAGAATCCGTGGGAGTCCCGCCGATGTGCTAGAATTCATCCAATTTTGAAGGAGATGCGGGACCGTAACCCCAGAGGGTAGAAGGTGTGTCTTGTTCAGGGTTTCCAGTGACAGCTGTAGCACCCCGGGAAAGTCTTCTATTCCCAGGGCGGACTCCTTCAGTTTTAATTTACCCATGAAGTTGTGGAATAGCCCGTGTTCGAAAACCGGTTTTGTTACGACGGACTCCAGCAGTGTTATCGCACTGCTGGGAAAGGTGGGGAAAAGTTTATCCGTATCAATATTATCCTCTGGGGCGAGGGTGACTGCCTCTTGCAAAAAGCGATCGATCAGTCGACGCTTCAGGTAGAGATACAGCGACGAGTCCCCCTGTGTAAGGTACCCAAACCACTGATTCATCAGAGAATCAAACCATTCCCACGTTTCAGGATAATGCGCCTTCCCGGATTTTTTACATGCGCGACCGCTTGAATGCCTAAAAAAATTTTAAAAAAGGTTTTGTGCTGCCTTCCCTCAAAACAATTTGTGGAAACGTGTATTTTGTCATTTTTCCCTCTTACAAAAATCCGGTACTTTGTGTGTCATAGGCTAACGCCTGAAATGCGGAGTGCTTTCCATTTACAACAACGTCCACTTTGGGTAGAGGATGGTTGTCATTAAAACGGTCTTCAAAGTGACTCAGAAGTCGGGCCATGACCCGAGCCGTACAGAGAATGTCTTCCTCAAAGTTGGGGTGATGGACATGGTCCGAGGACTCCCAGTACACCTGCGGAAACCGGTTAAAATAGTGATTAGTGTCTGGCCTTGAAATAATTGTTACTCCTTCGTTTTCTTACCGACAATGTGCGATTTTTTGCGGTGTCTACGTGTCGAACGACACGTAAATCTTTGTCGTCCATGACCATCACTAAAATGCGATCCTGCCACAAGGGAGGGGTTCTCCAATAATGATTCCACATCCAACCTGGTTTATTGGGGAGAGGTTCCACGCTCTCCAGCGGCATGTTCGACAAAACGGTGTAGTTTCTGGAAACTGGAACAGCAACGCTAACAGCATAAGTTGCTTTGACTAAAGACAACTTTCCGGGGGCAACGGGAAAGAGGGCATTCTGGATCCAGAGGGGGTGGGGCTCCTTACGTTTGTAGAATAGAGAGCCTGTCACCCCTTCCAGTACTTTCTCTGCAGTTTCCCAGGAATTCGACAACTCTTTGAGGGGTCTGGTGTCCAGAGGAAATTCATAGCTACAGTTTGTTACAACCCCACTTCCCTTTTCCCTCCTCAGCGAGAGTCGTAGCGTGCTTTCCGACGAGACTTCCGGGTTTTCGGATAAGTCGTTTAGGAAAACCCGTGCATCATAATGTACATCCTGCGCAGACCTGCAAGTGAATTGATAATAATTTTTTTTGTAAAGAAGTTGGTACAAATATTTATAATAAGTTGTGCATCTACTTACCATGCTTCTGTGTCCAGTTTCTCCAAAAGTTGGGAAGCGTTGTGAGGGCATTGTATAGCAAGCAAAGGCAAGGTTTCCGTTGCCAAAATTAAAAACGTCCAAAAGAATGAAGTAGTAGCCGGCTTCCGGGAACCCATGGCCGTAAAACCGAATTACCTTGAAGCTGTGATATCGCACAAGAAATTCTGGTAGCATTCAAACGCCAATGTGCAAATAATCCCAGCTTCATTCATGCTTCTCTTTTTATGCTGCTCTGATAAGCCATTTTAAACAGGTGTGGCTACTCATGAGAAGATCCCCATCAAAAACCGCTAACGTACCACGAAATGATTCGCATCGTTGATAATAGTTTGAAAAATAAGTAGCAATCTCATTCCACAGAAAATATCAGTATTATTGTTTACCAAGTATGCTGAAATGAAGGGAAGCATCAAACGCCAAACCAGTTTTTTTGCAGTCGCAAGCAGCACCTGTTTCAATGGTCTCAAGAAAATTACTTGAAGCACTGATATCCCACAAACAATACTAGTAACATTCAAACATTAATGTGCAACTAACTCAAACATTATTTCTGTTTCTCTTTTTATGCTGCTCTGATAAGTCCCTTTTAATGTGTGTGTTGTGGCTACTCCTGGGAGGACCCAGATCAAAATTCGTTTTCGTACTACGAAATGTTTCGTATCGCTAAAAATAATCTGAAAAAATTCATTTCACAGAAAGGTATCAGTACAGTTGTATACCAAGTATGCTGAGATAAATGGAGGCATCAACCTCAAACCAGCTTTTTTCTGCAGCACTTACACCTGTGCGCTTCATTGCACTCTAGGTAAATATAAAATAAACTGGTTTATATACTGGCTGAAAATGTTGGGTATTAATAAAGGGAGAGTTACATTGAATCCTGTTGATTTATTTGATATAAATTCTGTCTTTCAAAAGAACTTTAACTTACAAGGAAAGGTACCTGTGTGTCAAACCGGAAAAGCGGTGAATTTGACATACATTTATATTTTCCGACCTGCTGAATTCAGTGGCACACAATTTGGCTCTGAGTAGGGCCTTTTGTGACCCCTATTGGGTCATGCTTAGCATACATCTTTCTTATACAGGTAAGATATCGATTCAAGTAAATGGAGTGATAAATTTATAACAATTTTGTTTTCTCCAACCCATCACGGATCGCTTATACACTTTTATTCCTAATTTAAACAATGAGGCGTCACCGGAAGTGCTTCATGCCAATGTTCGCTTTTCCTTAGTTTTATGGACCACTTCAGAAAATTGGTACACTCTGTAAAAGTCATATAGATACACCCTTACCATTTTAGTGGTAGTCCTTAGTTTTATGGACCACTTCAGAAAATTGGTATATAAGTAGACTTATAAGAGATATATATAGTTACGCCAAGTTTTATGTTCCAAAGTGTTCTAAGCTGGTGCCGGAGAACCTAGAAGTCTCCCATATGGTATGGTTTCCAACCTTATGATCTCTAGAATGAACACAAGTGGGTCACAAAAGGCACTACTCAGAGCCAATTTGTGTTCCAGTGAATTCAGCAGGTCGGAAACTATAAGTGTATGCCAAATTCACCTCTTTTCCGGTTTGACACCCAGGTACTTTTCCTTGTTAGTGCCAATTGAATGGTTAAATCACGTTTTGTTAAATTAGTTAAATTGAGGACCTGCAGACAGAATAAACTGATAAAAATAGTATATACATACGTGCAGCGCATGAATTATTAGTGGTGACTGAAACTTCGCCCTTAGTTATAAATAAATGTTGGTTTGATGATTTTGCCGTCTTGATTTCAAGTATATTTACCATATTTAGTGTTCCAGTAGTTATTGCTTGAACGATTAGAAAAAAATTCCTAATTTGCCGGCGGCGGGTGCTTGGCTTTCAGTTGATATGACACTAGCACTCGATTGTAGGCACAATTGTCAGATTTGCATAAATAGTTTTGTGAATCGAAGTCCTGATGCCATCAAGTGGATCAATGTCGTTAATATAAATCAGCACGAGGAGGGTCCAGCAACTTACGTTTCGTTAGTGCCATCAAGCTGGCATACCAAAGGGGAAATATGGGGGTGTCGCAGGAATAATCTGCTGTGCACAACAACAAAAAACAAAATTTGCAGTTGCCTTACGCCAATGATCACCTTTATGATGTTCCCGCTGTTTCGGGCTGCTTCCACAAAATAATATGGAAATACATGAATACAATACAGCACTGCCCTTCGTAAAGACCAGCATAGCGACAGTCTCATATTGAGTTCCATTGCTTGCAACGCAGATCTTTCAAAAGTTGCCAATGATTTCTGTAGTTTCAACATCAATAAAAATAAAATTTATTTTCACTTCACTTTCTTACAAAAATATTAATTTCACGGTAGTTATTACGGTTGATGGCGACGGCTAAATATTGTAGTGTAGCGTTAAACAAAAGTAAAATTTATATGTTGAAGGTGAGAGGATAAAATAAATCTCCAGGGTCCATAAGAGTGACTTTTCCCTTTGACTGGGTACTTGCTCCCAAGGGTAATCGGAGTAGTACTGAAATCGCAGTTATGTTCATCCGATGCGTTGTCACAGTCTATCAGGTTGTTGCATTTCCAGGAGATCTAAGATTTCATACATGCACGTTAAACATGCCAAATCTTTGGGAATTTAACAAGTGGCTAGAGTGCCTTACCGGAACGCATCGCCCACCGGGCGCACACTGAAACTCTGCCTTGTCACAGGTTGCATTGTTTGCGGGGGCGCATTTTAACTCGTCTGACCTTGAAATTAAAAACACTTTAAAAATTACATACCCAACAAGGTAGCAGTCACGAAATTATTAATATTTTGAGCAGAAGCGCACCCATCCGGGCAATCCTTTTCCCCATCGCAAACCCAATCACTTTCCACACACATCGCATCATTGCACCGGACACGGTCAGAAGGGCAAGGTTCTTCGAAAAGACAACCAACTTCATCCCTTCCATCGCCACATTCCGCCGTCCCATTGCAAATGACGGAGCGCGGAAGACAGGCGGAAGCACAGTAGAAATGGTCGGAGGAGCACCGCTCCAAATCACTGTGGAAAATGGACGACGACAAGTCTGAGTTTTGAGAGCAATTCCATTCGTCTCTGCCGTCCAGGCAGTCCTTCACATTGTCACACAGCCAGGATTCCTACAACAAAACCTATGATAATGTATGTGTCAATAATTCTTTGGCTAGGGTTGGTACTAATGACATGTCAATGTCAAATGTCAGTTTATCGTGTCAGTGATTTTTCGTTAAAGTTAACATTGAATGTCACTTGTCAGAACTGACATGCCAGTTTTGAAATTGACATGTCACTGACATCAAATTTGAAGAAGTGACATAGTGCCAACTCTAGGCATGGCCATGCCAATTTTTTCTAAAAAATCAGAAAACGTTACCGGGATGCATCTGCTATTTTCCCTGCATTGAAATTCCCCCTCGATACAGATGGTGTCCAGTTGAGCACACTTTAATTCATCCGACCTGTGGAAAACAAAGAAACGTTATTTCTGGCCTGTGTTGAACCCTGCTTCTACTAAACCAGAAAGAGTGCATACAAGTCCCAGCAGTCATTGCGCTCATCGCAAATTTGTCGACGCTCCACACATCTTCCATTATTACACCGGAAATAGGTCGTGGCGCAGGCAGTCCCATTTTTATAGCCACAACCAATCTCATCCGACCCATCCTCACAATCTATAACGTCGTTGCATACCGCTGCCCGGGAAATACATTTGGAAGAACAGAAAAATTCTTCCGTGGGGCATTTTTGAAGGTCACTATAGGACCGAGTGGGGGATATCTCCGTGACATTTGGCTCTAGTCCGCCCACGCAATTTATCTCGTCAGTCAGGTCATCACAGTCAAAAAGACCATTGCATACCCAATCGCTCTATCGAGAATTAAAAAATGTAAAACATCAACATATATTATTCCTGACAAATTTCCCATAGATAGCCGATATTAATCCTGTACCGGGATACATCTCCCATTGGCGCCACATTGATGCTCTTCGACAAAACAGGTATTGTTGACTGTGGGACACTTAAATTCATCCGACCTGGAAATGATGACATTTATGACGAGGGAGATCGAAATACACACGGGGGTTATCCAGCAAATATTTATACTTACGCGTCTCTGCAATTATTGATGCCGTCACAAAGTTCCGATCGAACTCGACAATTCCCTCTATTGCACCGGAAGTGGTCTTTTCCACAGGGTTTATAAGTCTCACAACCCATTTCATCCTCGCCCTGGTCGCAGTCCCTCACTCCGTCACACAGAGCGGTTCGAGAAATACAGCGACTCGAACAGTAAAACTCGTCTGTGCGACATCTCGCCCGCTCCCTGGGAACAATCAGCCAAAATATTCTTATCGTTCCTAACGAGTAATTTGATAAGCACACCTAACCTTATCAGGTGTTCTGCATTCTCAATCCAGGCAATATATTGAGACACTTTGGTGTAGACCCCCGGAAAACCGGGAACCCCACACCCTTCCGCCCATGACACGATCCCACAAAGGACCTCCCTATTGACGTCCACCTTCCCCGTTGGGTAACATAGCATCCCTCCTCCAGAATCCCCCCGGCAGCTGTCTCTACCGGGCGCGCCAGCACACAACATGTTATCTGTTACCTCCCGTGGAACTGCCGCTAAGCTGTAGTTCCATTGACATTGGTCCAAAGGGATCAGTGGGATCATGGCTTTTCTCAAGGTTATTGTTGGCGATTCCTCGGCTTCATGCGCAGTGCCCCATCCTTTAATAGTAGCGTGACCTTCAAATTCTTCCCCAGGTTTGGGCAAGCTAATATTTTGAACGTGTTTCGTGTATTCCAGTCGTTCGCTCAATAAAATGACGCCAATGTCATTTTTGGCCCCGTTGCCGGTCCTAACAAAGTTCTCATGAAGATAAATTGCTTTCACGGCGCGTACTTGTTCCGAACCTTCGGTCGCGTTGCGGTCGTGCTCTCCCGCAATGATTTTAAGGTATCTGGGACTTTTGAACTCTAGGCAGTGAGCTGCGGTGAGAATGAGAACCGTACTGAGAATTGATGCTCCACATATGAACCCGTTGTTACTTAGGAGGCCTACTTGATGGGGAAATTCATTTTGCATGGCTAGCTCTCCATTCACTATCTTCGCCAAGTCCGCTGGGAAAAAGGTTATTAATTATCAAAATTTTAAATTGAAAAATATTGCCAATTTTCCTTTAATTTGTCAATTTATATTACCGGATTGGTGTAAATGAAAATTGGGGGCTGACATTTTTCTAAACAATTGAATTCCCTTTAATATTTTTATTTTTCAGTTCAAATTCGAAACACCAGACCAACTATCGCACTCACTAGAAAACTGTAAATTAAAAGACCACAAGAGCCGACCTCCACGTGTCGAAGAATAAAAATAAACTAAGTTTGATATAAATGCTGCTCTGCTGAATGTCTAATTTTATCCACGCTAAAAATTGCCATGCATATAACTGCATTATATCTATGGATGAGCGTATTGCTTGATGTACACTGTAATGTTGTTATTAAACTTCAAGGAAAGACGATTTGTGAAATACGTCAGCAAGGAAATTGATAAGCTGATGCAAGTAAACAAGCGTGCATCTCTTTGAGAGAGCTTTGCTCACGCTGTAGCCATCAATTCATTCAATCTTACTTCGACGACTACTTAAGTGCCAGGGGTCAACACGTAATAACAACTCTCTTTTCTACGCCGTAAAAATTGGAGAACATGGCCATGTGTCCAAGTTAAGCGTTCATTTTTCCATTACTCATTTATGTAAAGCCACCGAAACTGGCAAATTGATGACGACTGGATTTAATTTTTTTTTGTCGTTTTATAATGATGTTGAACAGCGTACAGGTACATTTCATATAAGTACTGCTGAGAATGGTTTGTATGCAGCAATTCCTAATTTACGACCAGCCTGTACGGAGAATTAATTAGGCTTTCCGGCCGTCATTTGCGAAATAAATTGCGGTTGAAGAAATGCAAATTAAAGAGTTCTCATGCATATTGAATGGCTTGGATCAACATCTCGACGCAGTTTGTACGTAGTGTTTGGGGGTCCACCAAAGGGGGAAACCTTTCATCATGTTAACAGTGGGCAGATAACCACTTTGCTGTCATCAATCAATGTAGGACGTCGCCGTAGCTCCTTATCTCAACAAGGTGGGTGTGAGGGTTATTAACAAGTGGTTTCTCTCTATAATGTATACTTTCTACAATCTGAACTATTCCATCAGTTCATCGGGGGTTCACTCGTGATAAGTAGTGCAAAAACCTGGTAAAACCAAGGAACGATGAATATTCTTATCACTGCAATTTGCTTTTTTGTTGGCGTATTTGCCAGACACCCAGGAAATTTTATTGTGGACGGCCCCATCTGTAGTTAAGTTCGGTTGCCATTTTATTTTTAAAAATTAGTAGATCACTCAAGTTTATTAAACAATTTATTTTTTTTAGAGGTTTTCTGATCCTTCGCACAAAGAGGGACCTATTGACATTCATGCAATCGCTGATCCTGTCATAAAGGTTCAACCAGACAGTTCTATATGGTAATTTGTTCTTAATACTGTAATGCTCATTATAGTAATCAGTTTAACTATATATGACACTGTTATTTGTATTTTGTAGGAACGTATACATAGAGGGACTCTCGACGGAATCCTGGAATCTTCTCTTTAATATTGCTATCAACAAAAACATAAATGATGTCAAACTAGAAATACTAGCAGGAAACGCCAGTTACTCTGCGGATGCATCGCCTCTTCGAAAGATTCAGCTTCGACTCGGTTAGTATTGACCTTGGAGAGGATTTTGTTATTGACGGCAAAGCACCCAACTGGAGGGATATCAAAGCTAATTTTAAGGAGAACTTTGATCAGGATTTTGCTAACGATAAGGAAGGTGTGACGGAGGTCATTCGTCAAATTTTTAACGGATTTACTAGCGTAATCAACTAAATGCCTTATGTTATACATGTTTTAACAGGGGACATTAGAAGCCTGCTTGTTTGAGATCGGCCATGTGTAAAACATAATTTATATTTTGCAGTACACTCTTGTCGATTTATTGGGACTGGTCGACGAGGGCTTAGAATGCTAATTTTACAGGGTTTCACCATTCAGATGTGGTAATTTGATCGTACATCACCATTGATTCATATAACGCAGATCCCCAATTAATTTGTATGATTGTATGACTCTGAAGCAGATATGGCTAAACCCGCGGATTTTTTCTTCAAAAACCAGTGAGTGTGGGTTTTATGGGCTTTAACGGGTTATAAGAGTTTAAATGGGTCTTAGTGGGTTATAATGGGTATTGTATATACTATATATAGAGAACCATTTCCCCACCATTTTCTACGGTCCCATATATCTATATAGCACTGTATAATATATTTGTTTTACCCAACCCACTCTTATGCCTACGGTGAGTCCAACCCATTAAAATACGGGTTTTAATAGATTGGGTTTATTTTAGTTAAAGCCAACTGCCATGTCTGCTCTGAAGCGCTTTAAATAAAATTTGACTTATTAGACTTCACAAATCCGTTAAACATATACACACTCAAAACAAATTTGCACTAAATAAATCAGTTGAATAGTATACCTCGTCAATATCATTCGTTAAGCTCAAGGGGAAGATATTGAATGATTTTACTGACTTTAATCAGGATCAGGATGTTTCCAAGATAAACGTACCGACAGGTTCACAACTGACTGCTAATTGACCAATAACGAATTGTAGTGCAATCATTACTACCTATCAATTATTACATAATACCTAAATATCACAATTCAAGTTTGATCATTACTCAAGATTTATCGGTTGGCTGTAACACAATATTACGAAATAATTACGTCAATGCATATATAGTACGATATTAGCGTTCACCGCTGGTTCAATATAACTGACATCCCTCGTTCACTGTACTAACGTTAGTAAAGAAGTATATCCAGATGAATTTTTGCAACGGCAGAAGTAGCATATCATAATGTGTCCTAACATCTGATTAGTTAGTACTTTTGTGTAAGTAATTCAATTTGTCAGCAATTCCTGTTTAATTGAAAGTGAAAGTGCGCAACAGTCATTAACATTAAGTCAGCAGCAGTAGAAGCCCTAAATATTCGCGGTAGCTGTATCGGTAGCAAGTGAAGCGACAGCATCGGCGGTACTACCGCCGGTAACTGTGTGGGTGCATGTGGGAGAAAACAGATGCTGCTGGATGAATTTTAAAATTGTAAAAAATCGCTGTGTCTAAAGTGATATTAGAAACCGCTTGTAGAAAAAAATCGTTTACATGCCATATGTAGGTTAACATCTCGAGGTTGATGACTACACCTGTTGAGGTTTAGGACACAAAATACATAAAGGCTTAGTGCATATCATTCACATAAAAGATTACGCCTTCTTCTGCTATTTACATTAATGTTGGAAGCAGTAACAAGTGCAATGGTTGACTGTAAATAGTTAAGGCGTAACTGCGTAACCACGTAACTGCAAATGGTCAAATTTTGCGAATAACAATAGTAGTTTCAAAGATTATATAGAAGTAATCGTCTGAGAATATACCGCCCCAATTTAAACCTTTCAATTGTGTGCGTAAGGCGCCCGAAAAATTGTATTTAAATGAATCACCT